>JAQFXM010004919.1:0-16045 GCA_034693345.1 Entomobrya multifasciata
CCGCCCGCTAGCAGTTACAGGCGGTTACGGGCGGTTACGGGTAAGCGGTTACAGCGGTTAAATTATCCCATCTCTAATGCACAATGACATAAGTTCCTTATGATGTCAATAGAAATATTCTGAAAAATATGCTTTACTTTGCTTACAAAAGCAATATAAAGCAAATTAGCCAAAAAATGAATGCTACCAAATATTTTGTCAAATTGTCATATTTGTCTGTGATTTGTGGGACGTGAGCAATGCGTCATCATAATTGACATAAATGGAAAATGTAGGTTTCTCAGTTCCTGTTTATGCTCTATTATTCGAATAGCTGAGAAAGGAAGAAAATAAACCAACTATACAAAGTTTCACTATTGTTGACATTGTTGAAGAATAATCATAATTTCGGTTTACACATTGGCCTACAATGTCACCATTTATGTTCTAAATCTGGTCAGTGGTCAGTCAGTGTGCTAAAATGTCCGATTTACGTTTTTGAACGAGGAAAAATGGGGTCAAGTACAGTACAAGGAGTCATCTTATATTGTACCCGGATATTTACCACTTACGTATAATCATAATCCCAAAAGCTTAATGTGTCACACAGGGCGACTTTGTCAAATTCAGTCATAATTCCAGATACAATGGGGCCAAATGAGACATTGCATACACTTGAAAAGCAATAATTTTTTCGTGAACAATAAACTTGTGTATTAATTGTGTAAAATGCCAATATGAAATTACAAACCTAAAAAGCTCAATGCCATGTCTCTGAGTTAATATTTCATTGAATTTTATCACCACAACTAACATCAGTATAGTTACGACTACGACTCGGATTTGAATATGGTTGAATAACCAAATGCATACCGATAGTCACTGCTTAAGAATTCGCAGTCATTTGCATTGCCTACTATGCCAAGTATTAAAAAAGGAAAAAGGTGAAGTGGAAATAGCTTAACACAGATTCTTTTCCCAAGTCGAAGTCAGTTTCTAGTTAATGCCTCTTTATCTCCTTTCTTTTTTATTTATTCTTTTCTCTCTCTCTCTTCCTCTCTATCTGAATTCCTTTGTCAATCCTGCAGATCCCGCTATAATACTTCTTAAAAGAAGTTCAAAACGTCTTTGGTTCAATTGTTGCGTCAAACGTTACTTCATTTTTTCAGTGGTTGATTATAATGTTGTTTATTTGTCTAAATGGAAAAAAGGCAACATCTACTTTTGGTTATTCGGACCCATCGCGAAAACTGCATGGCAATGCTTCTTTACTATTATTACGATTACAGCTACTTATTTCTATCTGACATCTGCATTTTTTCTTATTTGATTGTTTACGTAAATAATATGTATCACGCTGAAACGTTTCAAGCATTCAGAGAACATTGCACACAAATTTATATTGTGTGTGATGATGTGAACCTTTGTGAAAGTAAGTTAGCATCAGATCAGATGCAGCATTTTAGATTGTGTGAAAACAAGAATGCAAAAATCAACGTTACGAAATCCAATTCCTGTGTACTGCTTTTAATTATACAGTTTTTATTTTTCGAATGATATTGAAATTTATAATGTCATAATGGATTACAATTCATTAGAATTGTGCTTCACGCTATAAAGTACAATCTTTTGTTTTATAAAATGCTAACTGCATAAATAGGAACTTCGAATAAGTCATTGTTGGCACATCCATCTAAGCTTTTATTCCTGAAGGTGGCATACGGTTTTAAAACCAGTAAGCCATAACCTTAACCAGACTTGTGCGTTTTACCCTATCGTTGCGTTCTAAGCTATAAACAAAAATATGGGAAGATGATTCACTACAAAAAAGCCACCTTGTATACCTATTTGCAAAAAATAGAAGACAATCATAACAACGTACATAACGTTAGTAGTTTTTGGTGATTAACTAAGTGTAATTGGTGCATTTTAAAGAAGCTACAAGCAAGCTAACACCTAACATAATACAAATGATCCAACTAATCTCAATTTGTTAAAGCTAGCGCAATCATCGAACGTTTGGGTCGTTTAGACTAATTTTTTTATGAAGTGGTGTTAAACATCTTTCCGTGACAGAGGTGAACACTTTTACAAAATGCCTCTTCATTTTAATTTGAAAACGGTATACACGGTAGCATTTCAAGGTGTGAGTCCTGACTGTTTAAAGACACGACAAAAATCCTCAATATTTAGTTCTTGACTTTTACCGTTTAGAAAATATTGGCCAGCAGTTCGTTTTTAATGACCAGCTATTATAAAGATGCAGAAAGATCCCTCCGTTTTACACACAGTAGTTCTATAAAAACTTTTTATAGCTCACATAAAAGTTGATTATAGAAAAAAACTTAAAACCTGAATGTTTGGCATGATCGTAAATATATTTTACATCTTCGTTGTACAAACTAACTAACCTTAATGGTAACAATTAGGTTAATAATAGGTATCTTATAATTTCTCATACGGTTCAAATTCCGTTATGTTGCGGGGAAAAGCTTGACAATGTGCGATTACTATTATTTGGATATTGAAGATAAAAAGAGGATGAAGCTCCTTTGCATCCGTACACAAATGCATAAGTTTTGCAACTGACGCACAGTTCATTAGATTTGAGATTATTCACTCTTAAGTATCAAGTACACACATACACACAATGTTAACCACTACAATTCTAAGGGATCCAAACATGCCGACTTTGATGACACGTATAAAATGACAAAGGGAATTCAGCGGTAGCTTTATAACGACAAAACGATCTCTTTGATCCCGGTTTACAATACATAATATGGAGCTAATAGCAAATATCATTGACAATTACAAGCAATCGATCAGTCCGCAAATGTCACATTGTTGAAAGTACATACATTAATGTAAGGCTAACACGAAATATTTTAGCGTATATTTAAAAACGTCTTATAATAAACAGTAAATTTAATCACAAGATATTTAAATGCGGTAGTTTGGTGATCAATCATTGTCATCAGTTGTCCAAAAATTGGTCATGTCCAAAAAATACAGTTGTTGCAAGTTGCAATTTAAGCAACTATTTATACAAGTATTTTTCGAAATTAGGACATAAGCTAAAGCTTATCAAATTCTGATTTATCAAAATAAAACCAAGTGATTATCTCACGATGTGAATTCCGGATAAATGGTAAAAACTCAAATTAGTTCGTAGGTGAAATTGGAAATTCTTTAAATTCCTTTGCGTAGCGCAATGCATGTATTATGCAATATGCATCCTTAATTAAATGTCAGGATAACACGATTACTACAACCCAAAACGACAGGCACGGTTGGCATTTTTTTGACCTTGTATTTCGTTGAACTGGTCTTTAGTAAATTCAAATTTCCGTACTACATAATAATAATAAAAAGCAGAAAATCCGTTTGAGCCCCCGTCTGTATAATATTTAAATACTAAAAAAAATAGTCATGAGCCTATCATTTAATGAGGATTATCGTATCTAACTATCTCTTTATTAAAGTTGTTTCTGCTGATTAGTGCGCGAGGAACCCATCATACAATTTTTCATGTGTTTAATTTCCTTTGGTTCTGATATAGCATCATAATGTTATGATATAACAATACGAGGTGTTTCCGACCTTAGTGACCCACAATTCACAGTTGTCCATTCTTTTTTTTCAATGTCCTCCCTGCGTCGTGATACAAAAGACGTACAACTCGACAAGACGAGAACATATCAGTCTAATAATCTCTAGACGAAGATTCATGAACACACATCATCAGAGAAACTTTAAAATGCTTTTTAACAATAAGCAATGATACAATAAGATGATGACGCAACAAATAATATGACGGTACAAAACAAGAGGTGAACAGGTAAAGAATGCACCCTATAACTGAAAAATGTTTCGTTACTGTTTGACCATTCGCTCATCTAAACCAGGAGAGAATACAATATGATTGCCGATGCTTTAAGTTTACCTGCTGCAATATTTTTCACTATTATCTCCTCTCTGACATAAATGCCAAAATAAACACACAATCCTCCCTTGCACCAAAAAATACATAAATTTAGCAATGAAGTAAAAATCTAAAAAGGATTTCACCCGAAATACCAAATACCCATATAATTTTTTATTTCACTGACCATGTTATGCTTGTTATTTACTAGTTTGTATTTTTGCCCTTAAATTGTTCTACTCAAACCCGTAAATTCTGGACCAGGAACACAGAATATTAGAAGAAGAAAAAATCTTTAAAAAATGGAGTAAATGTACAAGGGAGAACAAATAAACAAATGAGCAGAAAAATGGAATTTTTAGTTTTTGCTATAAACTCAAGCGATCCCGTTACCCATCACTTTTACGAGCATTGTTCTCATAAAAACTATACTGCAACGTTTTGTACCATTATTAACAAAATTAACTCTCTAAAAAAATCCTTTGCTTATATTTATGTGTGTCTCATATATTTACCTGTTTGATGTAATCGTACGTGGAATGCAATACGTGTTGATGCTACTTACCCTGTGCAAACGTATCGTATCGTATGGGTAATTTGAAATAAGGTATCTTTTACTCTTGTATCTCCACCCCCAAGAAAATGCTATTATCCCTGCTTATATTTGTGTATATGAAGATGTGCACACTTCCACAATAATAGATCATCACACTGTTGGGCAAACCTTAAAAAAAGATGGTATATAAAAAAGGCATGTCAAATTCCAGCAAAATAAAATTTACGAAGACGGTAGCAAATTTTGAGTAAGTTTCTTTCAGAAAATGCCTGTATTATAATAATATTATTATGTACCTACTTTTAAAACATGTGAACAAAAATGATTATTTCGGCACTTTTCGTGTCATTCATTATTCTTTATAGTTTTTGCAGAAGACATGTTGTAGTAAATAAATATACATATGTACACATAATAATAGTGCAAGAAAAGGAAAGGAACAAATATGACAGCAGTGTGGTAACATGACTATATGACAATCATTGTTGAAGACGACGACCAACACGATTAAACCAAACCGGGAAAATGGAATGAACGGAGACACGTAAAAGTATATTATGTACCTATGTCATGTCATAGTTTTATAAACTGTCTTTCATCTCTTTCTTGATTTTATTGTGTAGTATGAGTGTCTTTTTTCTCGCATCATTTCATTACTGTCATTATCATTATCCTAATGCAACTTTTCTCCTTAATTTGTCACATGAATGGTGTAGCATTTCCCTGTGCTGCAAGTTTCAAGTAGAGTACCTATCTAGTAGAGTACGTGGCCATTGTATTTACGCAGTATTGCAAAACATGTATGTTTTTTTAAAGAGCAAAATGTGTAAACAGCAGTAGCATCTTGACAACTTCGTTATCATGTTATCATGTCATCGCATTTACCGCATTGTCAAACCAAGAAGGGTTCATCAAAGACAAAACGACAACGTAAATAACCGAAGCCAACGAAATAAGTGCTTTGCAGTAAAAAATGAGTTTGAAACAGATGAAAAAATTTACTGTTTTATGCTTCAACGGAAAAATGTTTACTATACTAACGGCTATAAAAAACTGTCGGTTGAAATTGACATAGGTAGTAATAAAGCGATGGAAAATAGTAAAAAACTTAAAACATTTAATACTCAAACACTACAAATTGCACACTTAAAATAATCGGAACATATATGCGATTAAGAAAGCAATACTTATTTGTTAGAATATTTCAATTAATTTTACGTTCATTGCATAATTATACTGTAGGGATGGGTAAGAAATGAAATTTTATGGTATATAATGCTTAGATATAAAAATTTACGTAAGCATTTAATGTTTTAGTCCAGTATTTTGTTAAACTCAAGACTCTCTCTTTTTACGTCAAGCCGTATAAATAACAATAGCCAGAGTTTTCTTTGACACAAGCATACTTTCCCCGGTACCTTCTTAAAAACATAACATAAAACGTACATACGTGTATGATTTTAGAATGTGCAATGCGCTATGTAGCAAGTTCATCTTTGTATTTCTTGCGTAGTAAATATAGCAGCAAAAATTATGAATATCAAACAGTGTATAGCTATATCACCTGTATCTCCTGTATCATTTACACACATTTAGAGCATCAGCTATGGTCCTTTCAGGGTTTGGCTAAAAACGCTTTAATTATAAAACGTCAATATATACGATTTCGAACAAGTGACCAAATACACGACAGCAAATTACTTGACAGCTTACGCTGAATTTATATTACAGCATCATATCACGTAACTTTTATTTTATACGAACGGTGTATTATTACATGGGCTTATGTGCATAGTTAATCCTTTAATAAACTTCAACCTTAGCATGGTGGATGATTAGGGTGATGCGACAGACCAGGGACAAACAACGGGATGGAACGGTAAAATTTTTAAAAGACAAGAGCACTTACTCATAATTTGAGCTTTCTCGAGAAAAAAACAGATTCATATGTATATTTGTTGTGACAGAGCCACTCATCATCATATTGTCACTGCATAAAAAACTACACACTTTCTGATCATAACCCAGTTCACGTCGCTTGATTATTTGTGCACTTTTTATTAGATACATTACACATTATCAGTGTACCTATCATATCATATCACCTTTTCAATCTTAGTAGTCTGATTTCAATTTAGCGATAAATCATGATGTACCACCACAAATATCATTTTACGCATCTTGCGACTGTGACAGTTTCGTCACAGATGCGTAAGGTCGGTCGGTAGCATAATAAATGTTTCCATTCCATTACATCTTTTCGCACATCTTATTGCAGACCAGTTAGTAACGTAAAGTGCTACAGAACTCCCAATGTATTTTTATACCTACATTCATATTATGTAAGTATACGTGAATCCGCTTTTTAACTGTCTTTTTTGTTGGTGACAGTAAACAATGCATAGACTGTTGCGTTTTAGCAACACATTTATTGTGGTTTTTTACCAGGAGCAATTGAATTTATCGTCTGACGATAACAACATAAAGCTATATATAGTTTATTAGCAGTATAGATAGGTACTATAGTTAGCTTTGCTTCTTGTTTGCTTGGAAAATGACAATGTACAATATGATAGAGAAACGATAAAACGACAATAATGTAACGTAACCACACCAAACGAACCAAAAGATCTTTTGAACCTTGCAATAATTGCGTAAGAATGATCACTGATACAGTAACAGTTCCTGTCATCGAAAATGGCATGTAGAGGAAAAAAGATAAATGTATATGTATGTAATGCCTATTGGTATACTAGTAAATTTGGTGGTTGTAAGTGACAGTAGATCTCTATAAGGTTTATAAATCTTAGATTGAAAAAAATGTAGCGTGAGTAAGGTTGCGGATCAAAGCAATAATTCCAAAAGGTGAAGGAGACTTACTGACTGACTAGAAGACAAGAGAAAGAGCAGATGCTTTTTCTTGATTTTCCCATGGCAAAAGTGATATATTATTGAGGGTGGGATGATGATGAGCTGATGAAGACTAGTGATGGTTTTATCACTAACGGAATTTTATTCTCCATTGCATTGCGTATTGCACTTTTTGAGTAAAAGAAGAAATGAAATCAGCAACATATTATCTTCTTGTACAAATTCGTGTGTAAGTAACAAATTTTTTAAAGAAAAAGTATATACACACACTTAATTCAGTACTTAATAATTTGGTACAAGAGAAGAGGGTTTTTGAGACAACTCAGAACACTTAGGCATAGAGAAAAAATTATAAATCTGCTTATTGTGTCTACCACAATAGTGAAATTCATCAATGAAACTTGAAATGCAGTTGGGTATCAGTGAAGAGTGAAGATTACCCAGCGAAAGAAGTTAAATGAAGCACGAGATGAGGATCTCGAAAAATCGAACGGTACATGAAAAAATTATTGTTAAAAGTGTATAAGATGAATCATATAATAAGACACATCATCATATGGTATGCCATAAGATTAGGTTAAGAATACCACTTGTCAAAATAAGTTCTTCATGGGAAGCAATTGATTACTTAGAGAAAAAAAACGCATCGTCTTAATCTTATGGAAGAATGTCAGTAATGCATATCAAAAAAACTCAAAGAAAGACTTTTGGGACCTCAGACAAAATATTGTGACAAAAAATTGTGAATTAAGAATGTCAAATTTTTTGAAAGCTTGAAAATTTATTTGCTAACACTATATTGCACGAAAAGGGATTATGAGATGAGAATCCTGCAATTAGCTAGGAATGCGCTTTATCATATGATGCATTATATGTCATGTCATCATGAAATGTCCTGTAATGCCCCAAAAATTAGGTTTGTTTTATTAAAACGGGACATGCATTTCGTTTTATCAAGGCCATTAATAATAAAATATTTTATTTCAACGGTCTTTCAAGTCCATAAAACAAAGTAATAATGAAATGTCCCACAACAACCCGAAATATTTATCCTTCCACTCCACCCGTTATCTTATATTTTCCAAAATATCCATAAAGGTCAATTTTTAATCTGATGATAAATGCAAAGTGCACTGATTGAAGAGCTATTCTCTGCAGCAGGCACAGGGTTATTGATTGTTATAATTCTCCCTATCTTTATAACCTTCATATTCAAATTCATAGTAGCATAAAACCCCAACTTTTTTACATTAAAAAGCTACAATACAGTAGCCTTATGATGGCATCCTACAAACAAGAGATATGCCCATACTCATAATAGATACACAAACGTTACTAGATCCTAACTTTTAAAAGCACCACAAGTCACAAAAGTTTCAAATGAGGGTTGCAGTTGATGTGATGATACCCTTAGACGAATACTGCAATCAAAATCATAGCTAAACCCATCTTCTTCGCTTTACAGTCTCTTCATCATCGCATCAGCTCAGCGCACCACCACCGTTCCATTGCGTTATATAATGCTTATGCTGAACGCAACGAAAATCTGTGAAGTGCGCGATAGAAGTAAACACGATAAAAAAGTTACATGCATATACATAAAAGAACATGGTTACATATATGTACCTGTGCGGCAGGAACATGTGCTAGGTGCGAAATATTACCTGGCTGCCGACACCACGTCTAGTTGTTGAATAACGTATGACGACGATAACATAACATAATATTTTGGTAGCTCATTTAAAGAGTAAGCATGTACGTTACATGAACAACCAATTTTAGTCACTAGCCCTATCTAATCCTTTGTATGTTCATTTTTTAGAAATGGTAAAATACTGTCATGAAAGGGTAATGATGATAGCTTATATCAAAATGTTTGTTTTGTGTAAAAAAAAAGTGTACGCCTTTGTGTGAGGGCTCGTCTCTGCTAATATGTAATATGTTCTAGTAGAGAACTACAGAAGCAACCCTGATATCATCCGGCTCCAATTTTTGCATGGTGTCAGATAACTTTTGGTTTAACTAAAACATTCGTGCTTCGACAGCGCTTATGTCAAGATCTTCGTGGATCATTCTATCATCAAAATTTCTATACATCTATTCAGCATTTCAAACTCTAGCAAAGGGAAGTTTCAAGGTGCCCCAGTCATATTATTTCTCCATACCACAGAGGTACAGCAGAAGAGGACAAGGTCGTCTTTCGGACCCGACAGTATTATCAATCATTGAATAACTTTTGAAGTGCGAAGTTGTATTGAACTAAAATTATTCAAAGAATCGAATTATTTCTTATTTTCAAGTGGAAACTTTATTTGGAAATTTTCAGTAAAAATTTTGTCAAGTGGAAAAAGTTCCCACATAAAGCGGCTACTGACATTTCGTTCAATCCTATTATAAGTTTTGGTGCTTTACGGTGTTTTTATGAGAACGTTGAAACTCTATTATTTGTACTCCACAACCTGAACAAGTAAAAAAGTGCGTGTATAACGTTGAACGTGTTGCTGTATGATCGTTAACATTAAAACATTTATTTTGGACGATTTTACAAA
Organism: Entomobrya multifasciata; assembly: GCA_034693345.1. Lineage (NCBI taxonomy): Eukaryota > Metazoa > Arthropoda > Collembola > Entomobryomorpha > Entomobryidae > Entomobrya > Entomobrya multifasciata. The sequence goes on from JAQFXM010004919.1 coordinate 9,881, forward strand.
CATTTCCTGGCTTCAGCCAGGGAAATGTACCTATTGTTTACAACAAGTGTAAGAGATTTCTCTTTCGCTGCAAAAGACATTACGTTTCAATTTGTACTCTGATGATAACAAGCAGTACTCATTGTTGCTTTGCACGCGCTGAATCTTGAAGATCTGGTAAAAGGTAAGAATGGCTATTGTGATATTTTTTATTTCAAATCAGTGCATTCAAATCGTGTATGCAAAATTTTGCCTTTTTCAGCGAAACTTTCGTTAAAGTTTTAAAAGATAAAATCACTTTGTTTAAGAGGTTGTTCCTAATGCAGTTCAACTGATTTAAACAACAACAAGCTTGTAAAAGACTGGCTATGCGTAAGTAAATACCTAGTTATGCAGAAGTGCAAATGTTTTCACTTCAAGATTAACATCAGTAAATAAATGGAAATGCGTAGCACTTTTCTACACGGACTTCTGCTCATTTTAACCAAAAATGCTGTAATTATTTTAATGGAGTGGTTGGTTGAATAAGAAATCTTCTGATGTCGGGGCTGGACTCTAAGAGTAATAGAATCCGAAAGAATTCTTGTTAGATAGAAAGTCCAAAAAGGGGCAAAAAAATCACTGCGCCATGCATCTTTTTAAGATATATCTTTATCATCCAACATTTCTGACAGCATTTACTCCAAACAATCTCAGCAGACTATCAGCATAGCACTTAACTCCATAACGAATCATTTCTTTCAATTTCTTAGTCATTCACATTTTAGTGTTGAAGTCCCTGCGTCTTCGTCATTAAACCAAATAAGCAGGTAGCTTGCAATGCGAACATCCGAATTTAGTCTTGGTTGGCAAATAAACTTAATTGAATTAGCAAACAAAATTAAGTGAAGCAGACATAGTAAAGTTAGAAGAAGATTCTTTAAGTGTTCGTATTTAAAGTGCTTGAGACTTGAATTTTACGAGATGCTAATCGTCCTTACAAAGAAAGTAGATTGTTATCTAATTTCAATTCAACCCTTGAATTACGAAAAAGTAGCATCTTAAAACAAAGAATATCGCATCATAGTTTGAATGCTAACATTGTATTTTTGTTTTAATTTTGTGGTTTTGGATAATAAAGCACGCTTTTATGAAAAACATTTCTTAAAAAAGTTGATGACAGTAAGTTTACCGTAGAGCCAGTTCACCCAAGGAAAATGTACTTGTTACAGACTGTAACTTACAGTCAGACCCACTGACACACACTCCATTTGTCTCATTAATTGGTAAAAAAGCAAAAATGAGATGACAATAACTGTACTGCGGTGTTTACATTAGCTTTTATGTAAGAATATAATTCGTTTTCTGTGGTTAGTGACGCTCTGCCTTTTTTCGGTGTAAGACTTGCGTAAAAAGGCTGTCCCACACCTGCTTACAAAAAAAGCTCTTCCCAAAAAAATTGTCATGCCACGCCACGCCAAGCTGACAAAAAGGGAGAAATAAAAGTGTGTTAAATAAAAACACTTTATGATCGCTTTGAACTATTTGATTCCTTCCTTTATTTATATAGGTGATAAATTCCTTATAGATCATCAAAGTCATATTAGATAACAAATTGATATGCTATAATTTTAACTATATAAAAAATCATTGTTACATAACGTTAAACAATCTGACTGGCATAGATTGTTTCAGTAAAACGTAGGAAATCAGCGGAACCTGTATGCTGCATCATCAAACTAGGTATACATCACCGGAATCTAAAACATTGTTACATTTTTCTATTGTAGCACGACAAACGACAACGAACCAAAAAGGACACATTTTTGTATCTTTATAAAAATAGAAAAGGTATATTCATAATATTACTTTGACTTGCAAAAGCCCTAAAAAATCTTTATCCCTACAAACCTAATAAAGAGGTAACAAGGAGGAAGAAAAACTGTATATCAATCTAGCTTTGCATAATTTTTCGGTTAATACGCTGTGCATCACGGAACAAAGCAACATAAATTTTGCATGCATGCAAAAAAGTACACTTAAAATTGGTAAATATGTACATAGGTACCATTATATATTGTTGGTGGTGGTAGAGCTGCATTGTTGTTTTATATATACTGAGGAGATGAAATAAACAGCGGGTAACTAGCAAACATCATGGTATTTTGGTTAAAGCAAAGTGATTCTTTCCCCATCTTGTTAAGCGTTGAGTGGCTTTATACTATTATGTTTTAATATAAAAAAGTCAGGTGAAGATTTTTATTATTTTATTATTCTTGAGCACTTGCGTAATGCAAAATTATAAAGACCCAAGAAGACTTACTCTTCCAAGAAAAAATGTCACTGTATTACTAAGCCACCACGCGATGCTCATAATATAAGCTATAGTGCTTTATGGTAAATTTTGAAAACTTTGTTTCTGTGGGCTCCTCTTCTTTCTTTGCTACTGTGTTGGCTGACTTGACTGTGCGTGGTTCAGTGAAGCCGCTTGCAGCTTGACATGCTTTGGTGATTTAAAAAAGTCACGGGCTTTTGGCGTGGGCACATACTATACACACTTATTATTTTTCACAAAAGTATTTCGGATGATGAAAAACAAAAAAATGAAACAACATATTATAGAAAAGGCATCTCTAGAAAGAAGAAAAGACAAAAACTGAATTATACAATATGGCAGTTTAGTACTATGATTATGTATAACTTGTTTAAGTTAAGGAGTTGACTTATAACTTCCTTATTTATAAAACAACACAAAGACCTACATTTTTGCATTCTTTTTCGTCAGTACTCAAGACGCATTTTGTCTATGCAAGAGTTTAAGAAATGACGAATGAGAAATGATCAAAGTGTACACATCCGTCTTCATTTTAAAAATGAAAATCACTCAAGTGGGCTACACTAAGCCACTAGGTAAACGTACTGTTTTGTATGCATTGTCAAAAAGAAAGCACACGTTTCCGTCCTTCCCTCTTAGGTCACACAGACACAGCACCCATGACATTGTTTGCGTTATTTTGCATCAATCTTTCATGTAAATAGTCATCATACATTTTTACTCTTTTACGTTTCTTGAAAGAAAATTGAATAAAAAGAGCAAGCAAATATATGATCCTGTTACATTTGAAATTAGTGTTTTTATGTGTTATGGTCATGGTTTACTGAGCTATTAATATTCATGTAACTTTTCTTTACAAAAATGATTAATTGTAGAAATGAATGGGTTGAGAAAAGTTTACATAAAACAAAATTAAGTAGGCCTCCCAGTTTGTATACAAATAAAACATGCATGCACGTCCTCTTTTTACATGTGTTCAATTAATAAAAAAACATGTCTGATAAAATAAAACGGGAAACAAAGAAAAACACAAAAATATCTAGCTTTTCTATGGACAGATCTCACTAACCAACTAGCCTAAATAAACTGACCATATCTCTTCTGTTATTTCACTTCCATCTCAGATTAGATAATTGGGTCCATGTGTGCAGTATAAAAAATGAATGCAATAACAGCAACAATGCGGAATGCAGTATAAGTTCTAATAAATTATTGGCAACAAACAAAGCTAATAATAAGTTTGTATGTATTTTTGTTTAAAAAGGTAAATATCAACGCAGAAACATTCATGCCAACCCACATTACATAATTCCGTCAAAACATCAGAGCAGAGCAGAGTGATGATGTTGAGGGAGGATAATGACGTGATGATGATGATATAATGGTTATAGAGTGTACACAAAGCTTTTTAGCTGCTCGTTTACTTGAGTGCTTTGCTCGTCCGTGCATATCCAAAGAGAGGCAGTGGTTAGTTCCTATGACTTGTTCTTCTTTTTATATGACTGAGCAGTTGAGCATCTGCCTGAAAAATGATGAGGTAGGCAAAGTTATTGGCTTTGACATTGGCATTCCGATACAACTAACAACTTTTTCAAATAGAAGCTCTACAGCAACTATATACTTTATTGTTACCTGCTTTTTCAGGAAAAAAGGCTCACCGTTACTGTTCCCTCTTATTATCGTTATCATTATTATTAGAGAAAAATTTAAAAGTCCTTGCCAAATGCTATACATTATGATATAAGCAAGGTGTGTATGATATATGCGTATTTACACTAAACTTGCTTTCTCACTTGTCACTACAAGAATGTTGTTTTGTTACAGCAATCATTTTATAGCTTCATTTCTTGAATAAGATCATTTTTGGAACATACAAATTTTGGTTTATGCCTTTCAAAGTTGCATTATAAAGCATTATTGTACTTGTTTGCATAATTTGCTAAATCTCAAGTCTATTTGAAACTCGTATCACACACTATTTTTATATATTGTACTACATTTAGAGTACAAATATTATATAGAGTACAGATAAAAGAATTTTATTACTGGGTTGGTTGGTCATATTGTTCAACTCATCAACTGTACTTTCCTCTATTTTTTAGCTTAACTATGTTAAAAGTTCTTACCTGCTGAGTTAGGTACATGATATTTACAAAACACGTGATCATTTTAATATTTACTTAATATTCAAATCATAGCTATCACGAATGAAGTAATTTTTAAATTTCAGAAACTAATCGTTATGTATTTATAATCTATAAAATACACGTATATTTGGGTCAGACTTTAGTATTTCCAGTGTTGTGAACCTCGTCATTGTTTACGAAGAAGAAAGGTTAAAAATATTTATATTTACAAAACACGTTTAAACAAACGGTTATGCGTGCGTATAGAGATTGCAGAGTTCGATGTTTTCACAAGGTTGATCGACAGTGGATAAGTAATGAAATATATCTGTCCTTTTTACAAGGCTGCATATGCATTTTGGGGCGACTTGAAACATTGCATTTCAACAAGACTAATCGTAAGTTTCTGTGCCTCTTTTCATGAGTCATTTATAGTTCATGGGATGAAGTGCATGTGCGTAAACTTTTTCCCTACTTTTTGGCATCTTCAATACATTCATTGACGAAATAATTTCAAGCAGCTAATTGTCATTAGAGAGAATCGTCTATGATGATCATGTAATTACGGTAGCCACCCACATAAATATTCCGGTACTTTTACACACCTCCACGATTTTTATGAGCTTTTCTAAAACTTGGTGTATTATTTCACGATCTACGACATTCTACTTTACTATTGTAATAATAGTCTTACTTAAAGCTCAGCAATCATGAGCGCACGATATACATAATAAATACAGTAGTCTAAATTCTATAACATAACGTTAGATAATGCACAAGTCAATTTGTAACAATTATTTAATGCAACACGCAAGACAAAAAGGCACAATGCAACATAACGCTTTGTAGACGGTGAAGGGCAAGGATAATGGTGATGTGGTGGGTCGTGCATTTTTGTAACAAAACGTTTTCCTGAATTACAAAATCAGAGACGCAAAAATAAATTGCGGACTAATTTTTTTTGAACACTTGGAGGGAGTTTCTAAAATCTAGCAAACAATTTTGCTGCAGTTTTTGGATTCTTATAAATCACTCGAGAAAAGTAACGGTTGTAAGAGGGGGAGGTAACACTCAAAGCGCTCACATTCTTTTTATAAAACTAATTAGCTAAGACAGTGTTCTAGGACAGCTCAAAAAATGCGTGATTATAAGTTTTCACAGTTTGATATTTATATTTAAACTGAAAAATGACAACTATTACATTTAAACTAGGACTTCACGTGTCATTCGACACCTACGTTTATAAAGAGTAGTAATTATTGCAGCCAATAGAATTTAGATGACCGTGTTTTGAAGCTGTGGAATTTTTCGGTAAAATTTATGTGCATCATGAGGTTCAAATTACAAACGGTGAAACTAATTGAGTTAATACACGTTGGTACACACACCTATTATACAGGTGCTTATTTATGCTAATACCATGAAACTAATAAATCGTTTAGAAAATTACGATTACTATTAACTTACTTGATTTTTATTAATGCAAGAAATCTTAGTCATGCGCTCGACGTACACAGTCACAATCACGGTTCTTCTTAGGGCCACGCATAGACCAAAAACCCACACTACTGCGATAACAATTGTATAATGTTAGCCCCCCAGCGCCATCTAGCGGATGTGATAACTTCGTTGTTTATGGAGCTAGGTGGCTGAAATTTGGTAGTTAGGTGCCTTATGACTCACTAAAACTTAATTAAGTGATAAATTAAACCTAGTAACGCCCACTAGCGCCATCTAGCGGATTTA
>JAQFXM010004920.1:0-16042 GCA_034693345.1 Entomobrya multifasciata
GTACTGTAACTGTGGAAGCACAACTAGTTACAAATTGCTTCGCCACTTAGCTACTCCTAGCTTGATGGGTTTATTTCGCTTACGTTAGCAATTTAAATCATTTGAATTTTTCTACGCAAATAGTTCTTGAGAACTAAAAACTCTTTCTTGCTGGTTTTAATTTAAACTGAAAATGAAAAGAAATGCGCAGCAAAGAAGAATGGAATTCCATGCATTATTCAACAAAGTGATAAAGGGACCCTTTTAAACTTGTGTAATGAAGTACTTTGGTAATGGGTTAAATAAACCCTTCCAACAACTAAACCCAATCCAGTACAATGAAAGAGAGAACTGTGAAAAAGCAATATCAGATTGGAAATTGTGTTGGCTGACAAAGTGAATAAAATTAATCAACTTCTCTCTTTTACTTCATCTCTTTCCCTAGAGTAGTCTCTTATTCTAAAAGAGAAGCCAGGGGCTTACTTTTACCTGAACTTGCACTTGTATTACTACTTGACTCGTGAAATATCACCTTTTATCTCTACTTACTTTACTTACTCGGCTTTTATCATACTTCATCTGAAGTAATTACTCAAACGTGTGCCTTTGAACTTTGATCAATTTCGTGTACTTTTTTTCTTTCCAATATCATGGCAAAGGCGAAAAGGGTGCTTCTCCACTGAGAGAAGTTATCATAAAAGAAAAGTGAAACTTGAACAAAGGGAATATAATCCTTTTTCGTTTGCTGTTGTAGCTTATCTTTTGGAGCACCAAAAAAGGGTTTTGCGATGTGAATCTGAAAACATAAAAATTGAACAGCAGAAATAATTATTGCCCTTTCCGACCCTAAAAATTGAAACGGCTCAAGGAGAATAGCTGGAGGAGGATAATGCATGCAATATATTATTACTTGTATTAAATTAATCACTAGAAAATAAAAAAGATGTGCCTTTATATTTTAGATTTTTAGATTGCATTTGGATCAGTGTAGGTATCACGGAGGATCATGGTTGGCCTGAGTATGTATTTTCTTCGCATTTATCTTTTATCACAACAGGATCAGCAGACACTTTTATTACGCTTTTAAGGGCTTCGTGTCGTCATCCCTTTTACTATTATTACTACAGCTTAATAAATGGTAACAATAGCTTTATACTTTTTCCTTGTTTGATTGCAGGGTGCTAGAAATTCGTCGCCATTCTTGCCAGCCCAACTTTCCCAGTCGCATACGTACATTTATTTTATAATCAAAATAAATATAAATATGTATGTACATTTATAATAATAAGACTACATACGGCTTATTTAGTTGATGGTTGAAAGAGTAAATCGAGACGGAGTAATAATGCTAGAGGTTAAATGAGAAGTGATATCATGTGGCACTCACCACACATCAGTTTCTTCTTGGGATAACGCTCAAAATAATAAAACGCAATGAACCTAGTTGACTGGAAACGATGAAGACAAAGCTACTGTTACAAGTCTAGAAGCTAAAAAAAGAATGATTGAAAATGTAGTATCCTACTTTCCAAGTTCAGTGTTCAGCAGTGTTCAGACTAGTTATTATTATTGGTATATTGAAGGGCATAAGTTCAGTCAAATAAGAGGATATAGTTTATTGTATAGTAATACGACTAAAGTAAAAGTGAGTTTAGTCGGTGGTGGTATGGTGTAAAGGAAACGAAGAAGAAAAAGGAAATAATGAACCAGAGTATCACAAGAAGAGAGACGATATCCATGAACGCCACATTTTTATTATTTCTTCACGCAAGAAAAGCTACAATACAGAACACACAAAGCATATATATTTTGGAGTTCTGTCTCTTACATTCTATTCCATTATCCCGAAAAAGACAAGAAAAAGATGGAATATGTGTGTGACTGTGTGTACAGTACACTTGTATGAGTGTGTGTGTCTCCGTTTTAGTCTGCCTCTTTGAAAAGTGGTGAAGCACATAAGAAAGGAAAATGGAATGTGTTTCTTTCTGGTGATGATGGTGGTGGACTTGGACTATTACTACTGTTTTTAGAGATGTGAACTTGGTGATGAGAATAAGAACAGTAAGGATGTAGCAAACGAATAAAGTAAAACTAGAAAGCGAAGAAGAAGGAATGAGTCTTTTTCTCTGGTATCTCTAAATTACATAGCATTTCTCATCGTCTGTTTTTACTCTAGCTTTCCCCAATTCACTCACCATCAATCCCTTTGCTACTACGATCATTGTTCTTCTTTTAGTTATTTTTCACAAGTAAAAATACCAATATTATCGTTTATAAAGAAAGGCGGTAGTGGCAGTAGCTGTGTGTAAGTAATAACAACACATTTAATATGTGAAAAGAAGAGAAATGGCTAAAATATAGGCTTGCATTTCAGCCTCGTAACTTTCATCTATATTGCATTAATGTAATATAATATATTGCGGAATAAAAATGTACATACATAAAATAGAAAATAAGAGGTGTCTAAAAAGAGAGTAACAGCAGCTGCTGGTGTTCATCTGGCAAAAACACATATATATTTTTTGTTCCAGCTTCGTTCTATTTTATTCCAAAATCTTTCGATTTATTTTTTTCTTCTTTTGGGAGAGACCAAGAACAAGGACTAACAGGGCAGAAGGACTAAACTAAAAATACTGACTGAATGAGTGCACAAGGTGAAGAAATACGGAGGAAAAAGAAGTCATTTGATGTAATAGAAAAAACGTATATGAAAACATACATATAAAGTGTGAATGTAGTCCTCCTGTCTCTGCTCTTTTCTTTGAGAAAAACATACAGCAAAGAGGGATTTCTCATTCTTTCGTGTTAAAGGAAAAAAGAAGCTTAGACGAAGGAGAGAAAAAACAGTGTAAAGGAAATTTGTGATTTCCGAATCTTCGGATTTTCATTCCATTCATTTATCAAACTCACTCTTATGTTATTTCCATATCTCACTCACACAAAATTACACTAGTACTCTTGTTCAAGGAAACTGAAATAGAGGACCATCTAAATCCACATTCCAATCCATTTCCTAGAAGAAGAGAAGACGAATAATAATAAAAAAGCCCAAGAGTGGGTGAAGAGACGATGAAGGCGAGAGAAAGCGGCGGCATATCGGTAGTTCAAGAAAGTTTCTTGCGAAGAAACTAAAGTGATTCTATGGATGTGTGCATTATTTCCTCCAATATTTTATGTATTTATAATATATTTTTATCTGTATTTGTGAGTTTTCACTGCAAAAAAACGAAGGAGGAGGAAAAGTGTATTGAATTGAGCCAAAGTACAATATGTATGACCATAATAAATATGGATTTGTTGTATAGGTGGTACATGTAAAGTTTATTTATAAAAAATACACTTCCTTTCTATTTTTCTTTTCTTCTTTACTTTTCTTTGCTCGATGGCACAAGAGTCGAAAGGAAATTGTTTGTGTGTATTTTTCACTTGAGGTAGATATGTACATAGGTAAAAGGTAGTCTGTCCATTTTACATTTTTCCTTGGCATTATTGTTGGTATTGGTAGTTGGTACTGGTGCATTATAGATAAGCTTGCACAAAGTTACGCAATAGGGAGAAATAATAATTTCTTGATGCATTTCATTCCTATACAAACAGTAGTAGTGCCTGTCCTAATATTCGTCGCTCTTGCATTTTCTGGATCTATTTATTTGTCCGTTATATTGAATGCCATTCTCAAAGAAAAAGTGAAAAAGATAAACTAACAAAGAGCACTCGCATTTTCAGAGCAAGAGGATATGCGTATACATTTTGTGGAATGAAGACAGGAAATAGAAGTAGGAAAGAAAGAAAGTTCTATAAATTTTCCATGTTTTCAAATGGGAGAGAAAAAATGTGGAAATGTTTACGTTTCCCGTTTTATCACAGCAGAAGAAGCAACATAAAAAAGTTTATTTACTGAAGAAAGGTTGAATATTATGCAATGTTGTGTTTGCGCCGTGTAGCTTAGTTGTTATTGAAATATATACTATAATTGAAGGTTTTTGTATAGAGTTTTCTACTTGGTAGAGTTTGTTGAGAAATGACATGACATCTATCCGACCAGGACCAGGGGTTTACGTAACATATTATCAAAAGCAGCAGGATAAGTAGCAAGGTAAGATGAGGAGAAAAAAGTGGCATTGAAAAAGGAAACCTTTTTAGAAAGAAAAGGTAGACTAGACTAGAATGAACTGCAATCTCTCTTGGGGGATGCGTTTAAAAAATTGAAAACTCCCGTGCTTATTTGTACTTCATTTGGATTTTGAGAAAAAGGCAATTTCAACTGAAGATGGCTTTTTAAAATGACTTGACGTGGTTGCCTGTTAAATTAGAGATAGCTACTAAAACGAACGATATCTTACTAACTATACATAGTCAAGATTTACTATATGGTTTACTGTTTACTACTACTGGAAAGCAAGGAACTAGCTGTTACTGCAACTATACATACATGTATGTCTGTCTGTCTGTCTGTCTCTCCATTCCAGAGTCTTATCACAAAACTGCAGAAATATTCAATAGGCTTTCAGGTGATGAAGTGCTGCTGCAGCTTTTTTCTATTTTGCCATTTCTTTCCTTGACTGGGTTTGATTGAGGCCTGTGTTTGTTAAGGGGTGGGTGGCAGACACACATTCACAAGCTATTTTCTAAATTTAGACAGAAGTAATTTAGTGGTGTTAGCTATTATATGGGAGGAGTGGGAACCATCCTATCGGATTATGTGATATATCACGTTGATGTTGATGATGTGTGCAGCTGTTGTATTTCTTGTGCCTTTTTTCACTGGCAAGTCTTTACTACACATTCTGATGTACTGGAGAAAGTAATGTAACTGAATATAAAGGCAGTCGTTCACGGCTGTTTGTGCTTCAAGTGATGTAAAGGATTTCGGAAGGGATGAGAGGTTGATCTAGTTAGAAAATTGGAAAGGATCAAGGAAAAGGGAAACTGATGTTTCGTTCTATGTGCGTGGTAGAGTTATAAAATAGGTGGATATGTCGGATGTGTTGCGTAGCTTTTAGATGAGATGTGCTGTTACCACTGATTGTATATAGTTACTAGTAAGTTGCGTGGCTCACCAAATAATAAAGCAACAATTGAAAAAATAGAAGCGTGTCTAATAAAGTATAGAAGATACAATGAATGGTATTGTTTTATTTGAGTTGTTGGAAATTGGAATTTAGCTGGTCAAGTATATTCAGTCTATTTGGCACAAGAGTTGCAATTTAACGTTTTACACATGTATGGCTAGCATACGTGGTCTATATCTTATATTTTTCCTAAGAGCAATTCTTTCAAGAGTCTAAACACGATTGGTAAGCATTTTATTAAATATATATGTCAAACTTTGCACTAAAATTCCTATATTATTATTAAACATTTATGTTCTCCATGTAAAAAAAATTGTAAGACCATGCCACACACTTTTTAATTATGAGCTACCGTATCATTTCCATTTCTCCAACTTTCACTTCCTGGAATGAGGAAGAAGGAAAGCAGCGGCCCATTACACAGCTTTTGGTTAGCAGGCAAACCGAGAAAATGAATGGGTAGAAATGTGACAAGAGCCAATGTCAAGTCATTATTAATCCATTGCAAAATGATGTCACACAAGCAGGTTGATGTCTGTAATTTCGAATTCTGGTAAAATTCATACAAAGATGTTTACCTCTTTGAGCTTCAAAGGCTTCCACACACTGCCTATCATCTTGTTCTGCATTCTTCAGCTCAGAATTCCGTACCTCGCATCATAATCATTTCCTTATGTCACATCATTCATAATTCTACAAGCACAGAGCACAGTGTTTTGTAGAAAGAGAGCTGCGGTAAGCAAACAAAGTGGCATTGGAGATGCATACATAAATGCAATAATTGTAGTCGCTTTAGGAGCTATAAGTAATACAATGATGGAATTGATAAATCCAACAAAAGACCGTATCCTGCGAGAAACCCACTGCTTTGCATAATGCACGAGGAATGAACCCGAAATACAAATTCGCGTAGATAATTAATGGCTGAATGTTCACCGCTACGACCTTTATCATCAAGTATACACACGCAACTTGTTGGGTGATTGCAAAGCGAAAGAATTGCTGGATTGAAATAGTAATGCTTGAAGCTATTTTTGAATGTAAGACCGTTGCCTCTATATGTTCCGTTCCGACTTGGAATAAAATGATATTTTTTCAATAAGAGTCATCATAAAATGACAACGCAGAATGCTAGCAACAAGAAAAGGATTACCGGATCAGCATCCATTTTCAGGACATCTTGTCCAAGTCTCATCCAAGGGCACTCACTCACAGCATGAGACTTCAATTCCAAATGTTGAATACCATCATTTTTCTTAATACAAGTATCCCAAGAAGAGCACTGCGTATACATGGCATGTACACACTCAAAAAAAATTGTCTGGAGTTTTTTCAACGGAATAAGGATTCTCAGAACCGAAAAATGAATAAGATATAAAGCTCTTCTATTTTGTAAACTTAAAAGCGTATGTATGTGTGTACTCAGCAGCTAACATTTCAATATAAACTGATTTTGTCAGTTGACTTTCAATCCTTTTTTGTTAAAAAGCAGAGAGCTTTCAGTACTATAAATCCGAATGGGTGGGTACTGCTCAATGTGTAGTCACAGAGGAACTCTCTAAGTCACTTATCTATCAGGTACCTATATTTATGTCATAGTTGTATGTATTTTTGTATGAAGCTATGCGTAATGTGCTAAAGTCGTACATATCAGTAAAAGCCAAGTCATGATGATTGGGCCTGAGTGATATCGATTGGTTGTCCAGAGAAAATCTATGATCCTTTCCTCTTTTTTCCTCGAATATCTTCAAACTTCATTCTTCATTCCTGTTGTCATTGAAAATTATTATTATTTTTGCCAAAGAATTTTTTTGTAATCCACAAGAAAAATCATACGAGCAAAATGGGTTTCCCATTACTTTTGTTCAGTCAGATGAATGTAAATCCAGACATTCACATTCTATGCTTCAATCCATACCAGTTTGGAAAATAAATTATATATTAGGCAAAAGAGTACTTTGAATGTACGTAAGCTATATTTAATGTTTACCTTGCCTTGGCATGACATGTACATAAAACCTTAGATAAAGGTATGGTGGTGGTATATGTGCTATAATGGTGTGAAACCTAATATGTACACACTACAAACGGAACACATGGTGTGGTTGGCGGTGATGCTTGCAAAACTTACACATGCTTTCACCTTCAATACCAATTTCTTTTTCGCGTTGCTTTCATTTCTGGTGAAAATGATATCATGTGTATACCTGCTATATATATAAATACGTACATTCAATATACTTATTGAACTCTCATACAACCCTTTTTCTTCATGAGATTGTCGGTGTTATGAGGATTCCTATTACTAGTTACTCTGCTTCTTACTTTACCTTTCACATTCCATCTCACTGTAACTTGAAATGAAGTGAAACTCTTGTCTTCACCTTCTCACTCTCGCTACCATAGCGAACCATCACCATCATCGTCATCATCTCATGCTCATGATCTTCGTCACTAGAGGAAGGAACTCGAAAAAGAAAATGTGATGTGAGTAGCAGTAGTAGTGAGTCGTCGACTGACTCGTTGAGTTTCACAAGGAGAATGCACAGAGATGATGTATCATATTCCCATGTCAGCTCTCCTTACCATCAACAACAAGAATCAGGACATGATAGGATACCTACAAACCTACACAAGAAAAAAATTACGTGCACTTAACTGTAATGTGTATCTGTACAATGCATATTATGTACCTACGGAATGAGAGGGAAAGCTGGGGAAACACTGAAGATCAAGTGTATGCATGAATATAAGTATGATATTTCTACTTCTGTTGTTAGTACTGTTATTGTTGATGGGATTTTCTTGCTTCTTAGGGATTGAGTGAATGAAAGTGAACATAAACAGTGAATAGAGTACATCCATAACTTCCATATATCCTGGTTACAGATACCAAGAAACTTCACTCAAAACTAGACAACCGAGAGGTGAAATGATGATGATGTGGAGGAGGACAGAAGGGTCTCTCTAGTTTTTCCTTTTCTCCCAAGTAGTATGTATGTATATTTTGTCGGTAAGTACAAAAATACAAAAACATTGCCCTATTTTGGTTTGTTGAGTATAGTTTCTTAACTGCGTCTATTTTTTTATTCTCTGTGATTGAGTCCATGGCTGTCCAACAAAATTGGAAGCAAATTTTTGGATGGATGGCAAGAGATGGTTGAACAAGTATCCTTAAGTAGGTTTGGGTGATATGTAGACATAAAGCAAAGGTATGTCGGTGAAAGTATTTGAATCGGCAAAAGAAAAAGGATAAAATATGGTTTGTGGGCTGTGCAGTAAAAAATGTGAGTGAGTACCCCATTACACATTTCACCTGACTGACTACACACAACAAAGGACGCTATGAAGATTGCGGAGGATGATTGTAGACCAGTCCATCTCATTCCATTCTTCCAGCCAAATGGCAAACGAAATTTTTCTTATAGTGAGCATCGAAAAGGGAAAAAATCAGTGAGGTAGCAAAAATAAATAGAATGTGAAGGAATAAAATATATTCAACCATGCATTTTCTATGGCTGAGGGATTACTTTGGCAAATGTCGGTCTGTTGGTCGATAGCTTTGTACGGACAGGAAAAGAATTTGAAACAAATCCATCATTTCTATGCAGCAAATTGTAGAAATGTTTTGTAGCTATTTTAAGTGTGTAGATTACTGTGATGTGGGAGCATTGTACTTTTATCGTCTATTGGCTCAATCTTTGGCATTTTCATTCCCATTGTGAAAAACCCTGCTTTGCAATATACTTGTGAATTGAAATGTGGCTTATGATGAGGACGAAATCTGATTAGTTTCACTAATTTTATTCAATGCAGCATGATGTAAATAATGTAAAAGTTTTAGGTTGTTTACAAGTCGCTTTTATTTGCTCCCATGAATCAATCATCAGTCTAATGGACAAGTTCCCCAAATATGACAGACATCATTGAATCGCAATGGTTTTATAAAAAATACTTGTTTTTTTGGATGTGTCGATGTGTGGGTATAATTTATGAAGCCGATAATTCATATATCACCCTATATCTGTCTATTAAGCTAAAAAGTTGTCGTCTTCCCGTCTTCATTGCGTTGTATTGTTTGTAATGTAGCTATTTACTATTTATCAGTATCAAAGTAAGAGAACACCGTTAAACGCGGAAAACCCTAAAATAGTAATTTCAACCTAACTTATCTTGGTATTTTTTTGTTTGTATCATTGTGCTACCCTCTTTTCACATTTACACTTCCATGAAATCACTTTTTTTTACAATCTTTCAAGAGAGCATTTATAAGAAAAGTCAACAAGAGTAGCAAAACTACCAGTAAAAGTCTGTTTTTACAATGCAGTATGCAATAACCAGTAAGTCTACTAACGAATCGACAAGACAAAATAAAAAGTGACTACCGACAAAAGGAGGGGAAAAAGTGTCAGATAAACATGGCAAAGCTAGTTATTTGTCCTTTTAGCAAGTGTGCTACAAAAGGAAAATGGATAAATGAAGGTGGTACTAATGGTGGACATACCGGACGGTATCCTTTCCCCAGTTTCTTGAGAGTTTTTTATGTCTTCTTTTACTTTGACTTTGCAAAGATTGCTCTTTCATTTGAAGCAACTTTGCCCCGGCGTAGGAACAGGAAGAATATACTACTGACTGACTGGCTGTTAGCAATATAAGAGTATTCCATTCATTTTATTTCCTCCTCTCTGTCTTTCTTTTCTTTCATCCTATTTTTAGGGACACTGTAATCTTTGTATTGCATGACAGAAAACTACTTGCAACTATTTTCGGGACAAAACAAGAAATAGGAAGTACACTAGAAAGAATGTACAACCTTTCAAGTCACTTTCAATGGCAAAAGAAAATCATTGGATTGTCTTTTTATTTTATGTTTTTCATACTGCTGTTTTTTACTACGAATAAGATGTTTGCCGTGTCTGTATGTAGTGGTGTTTGTTACGATTGTTCTATTCAGGTAAAGCAAACTAAACTTTAGGTTTAGTTATTGAAGGTACGTTGTACGTTTACTTTTCTTGGTAAAAAAATAACATGCGTAAAGGAGTTGTTTGGCCCATATGCCATGTTATACAATATAGTGCTTTTTTGTTCGTTTTTGTTAAAGAACCCGTGTAATTCTACGAATTTATCAATTTATAAATAAAATCTTCATTACGTTAGAATTAGAATTTCGGATATTTTACGCTTGTATGTGCTTATTCATTCAAGTTGTCTACTTGTTCAAGTTGTGCTTTTTGCCTACTTACTGCTCGAGGAGGATAATCCGATCTGTTTTGAGGTCGAGTTTTGTGTTAATTATTAAGGTGGACGTCAAAATTAATACAAAAATAAAATGTTATTTACTGAGCAACATTTTTAGTAGTTCCTGAATGCTTCCAAACTAAAATTATTTTAAAACAAATTTCTGATGCAATATAATTTATTTACGCACAAGTCGTATATCAGTATTTTTTAGTCAAATCAATTTTTAGGTATGTTGCTAAATCTGAAATGCACTGAATCACCACATGAAAGTTATCACCCTAAATATCCTAAAAATATTGGACTGTTTCTATTGTGAAGTTATTTGAAAAAGTCCCGTCGGTCCCTACAAAATGAGACATACTTTAGTAAGGAGATGTATCAAAAATTCAATGCTTGAATGAACATAGATAACAAGGTATCTATCAAGAAATTGGTTTATTGTTCACAATTTTTTTAATGTCCAAATATTCTCTACTTTCCTTCTATTATGAGTATAAACAAGGCCATGATTGTGTATTATCTTTACATGATCTTTTTTCTATTTATGGTACTTCTACAAGCTAACACAGCACATTCAGTTTAGGACTCTAAACTTTAATTGTTAGCTAGTCAAAGAAAGGTGATGGTAAAGTTGTGCTGTGCTACAGCTTGGTTTGTTTGAAAAACTAACAGCAAATGAAATGAGACTGATGATGGTTCCCGGTAAAAACATAATTTACTCACTTTTTTTCGTCATAGGAAAAGCTTTAACCAATATTATCTAAAAGCAACTCTCTTCCTCACAAACAAGACAAAATGGAGAAACGTAGCTTGAGGAAAGATGGGAGGATATTAGATTAGACGTCAAGAAGTTAGTCAAAATAACGATTTTAGTGAGAACTACGGAACCAAGAAAGTCTTCTTCTCATTCACTAACAACTTCGACAATGTGTACGATAATGGTGTGAAGAAAACTTTTCTTAAAAAACGTGAAAATGTAAAGGTGAGAGAAACCAGTAAGTTTGCAAAAGAATTTTCTCTCTCCTTTAAAGCCCTAAAACTGTGTAGGCATAATTAAGTTTTAACGTAAGGTAAAAGAAACTACGTCAGAGCTGAATTTTCAATATATGCACGCATTCTACTCTCATATTACAGACTTTTTCCATATTTCAAATTTTCCCATGTCTTTATGGTTATTTGATATAATACCCTCTGGAAAAATTTATTAGGTTTAACAAGCTAACGCTCTTTAGGACATCTTTGCCTGCAAGGCCAAAAGATACTTCATTTATAAAGTAGAAAATTGAAGCTTTCACCTCACCGTTAATAAGATAATGTGTTTTAGCGGGATTTTTTGAGTCTTTATGACATTCCTATTTTTGTTTTTTGTTAAAAGTTAAAATGAAGGGGAGAATATGCAAAATCATAGACTAGCCTAAATGGCAATTCATAATCTAAGTAACTTATCATATTAAAAGTCAGGTTTAATCATGCATTCTTTACATAAAAACAGTTATGACACGACAGAAAAAGTGAAATGCTTGAACCCTAAAAGACAGAGAATAGATCTAGTGCAAACCAAATATAGCTACATGCATACGTATTTAAAAATAAAATAATATTATGTGAGCATAAAGCATACATACATGTTACGCATTGTCGTAACGTCTTTTTTAGCTACTAAAAGTCACGTATCAATTTTCCACCCAATTTATTCCCCCGAACATACATTTACACAATGTCTGTTGACTGCTGCGTAAAAGTATGGGAAAGCATATTGGAGTGAGAGAAATAATGGTGAAACGAAAATCCTATGAACGAAGTCTTGACGGAGAGGAAAAAAAACTTTTTCTCAGGAAAGATCTATGGGTTTCAAGCAACAACAGTGATGATGATGACAAGGCAAGGACAACGAAGAAAAGACAAGAAAAAAACTGTTGAAAGAAATTCTTGGTACGATGTGGTGGTAGAATGGAGGATCACGGTCATGACTGTGATGTGCATTTAGCTGGACATTAACGCCATTTTAAGAGAAAGGGCCCAGTCATACACATAGTGTAGCAGTATAGGTGTGAAACTTTCTCTTGTGGTAAAATCAGTTACAATATTTGTGTATACTCCTCACGAAAAGTGAAACTATAACTTGGTTTGATTCAAACGAAGGAGAAAATACAATAAGAACAGTTTCTTCAACTGATTCTTTCTTTTCTACTTTTTGTATGTACAAAACATTAAAAAGAGTGTTTCTGTTCCTTTCTTACTATTTCAATGTATGGTTTCGAATGTTATGTATGTATGTATGTATGTATGTTTGTGTGTGTGTAAAACAGAGGAGATGAAAAGTTTTTCCATTTTACAACAACAAAGTTTAATAGGTAACGTACATTCTTATTCTTTCAAGTCAAGAGATTATATGGACGAGAGAGTAATCCACTCATTCACATGGTATTTTTAACTTTACTGAAAAGGTTGAATTCAAGTTTTCATTATACCCTATAATAAGCAAGTTAAGCAGATAGGAACAAGCAAAGTTAAGGGGGAAAGACCATTGCACACTCGACTCAACACCACACCGCATAACACAGATGCTATTATAGGTTCATCCATTCATTCTTTTTTTTGCCACACAACGCACTTTCTCACAATGTGGCTGCCCATGAATTCTTAATGAATGATGATTAACGACCCATGAACTTAAGCAGAAGGCGAGCATTTTGAATGGGCGAATAAAGATATAGGTATGTACGTATGCATACTCTGAAATTATAATAAAAGCGTCAATATAGGAATTTGTGATAGCTTAAGGGGATATGTGAGTCTGGTCTGGATGGAGAAGGAGTAATGATGATGAAAAGTTTATGAAAATACGGACATTCCTTCACCACACATTCAACATTCACATGCTTTTCTCTTCTCTGTTCTTTCTATTGTTCTTCTTATGCAAAGAAAATAAGTGGCATTTGTTACGCAGTCAAGACTGAAATGAAGGGAAGAAAAAGCATTACCCACACTTTTCCCCTTTTGTGTAAATAAGCTAAAATTTCAAGTTGAGTTGTTGAACTCGTTTTGCTAATTTTCGTCCGTCTGAGTCTGCATACGAAATTGTATAAAAGTGCCCTTTTGTATTATTAGTGTAGCCAGCAGTTCAAGAAGGAGAATAATATTTTTTACAGAGAGAGGAAGTGGTACTCATTTCTTACACAAGTCTTTTATGTGGTCTTGGCTTTCCCAAGTTTTTGTGGCCAAAAGCTGTGCTCATTATTAGCCTTATATTCTAAAAGTGAAATTGTATCCTTTCTCCTTTATACAAAACTTTGCAAACACGCAGCATCTTTTTTGCTACTTTCTTTATTATTATACATCATTCTTAATGACTTGTAATATTGCATTATATGTGTTGGGCTGAGATACAACGCTATATAGAGAAATGCTGAAATAGTTAGAATCTTCTTCTCTTTTATGCTCGCATTCTCTTTTTCTCCTCTTCCCAAACAATCAGAGGCAAGTGCTTCATTAGGATCTTCTTCTTGGAAGCCAAGTATTTTCTAACTGAACAATAGCACTTTATTATGCTCCTGGCTAGCACCATCACCACCACCACCAGCTAAACTGTATATTATACTGTTTTTTTTTGCTACTATACCTCAACCTCAACTCTTCTTGTCATGCAAAAATATTTAACAAGTTAAATACATTCTTTATCTGGTATATAGTCAATGGCTCCGCCTGTCTTTACCTCTGCATGATGCCCTTAAAGCAAGATTCACTTTCCAGCTAATTGTTTCTACTTACTTTTTTCATGCAATGATGGGCCTCGACCATCGCACCACTCATCTCACAGCTTAGACCGTGGAGTATGCAGTGGGAGGAAACCTGCTGGAGGAAAAAAGAAGACAGTTGAATATAAATTGTAGAAAAACACACGTACGGGCCAACAAAAAAACGAAATGATGAAATGAGGAAAAGAAAAGGGAAGCCATCCACTGATTCAACAATGCTAACAGAGAAAGCACCTTGTATAATGTTTTTTTTGCGTCTTTCGCTTTCGTCACCATAATGCATTTTTTGTATACCTTTCATCCATGTTCTGCAGCTAGTTTGCTGGATGTGTGCACTCGTTCACTCTCCATAATAAAATGGATGTAATGTCATAACTTAAGAGAAAATTTTATTTCCTCTTGTTCTTCACAGCTGAAAAAAACTATAGAAAATAGGATCTACGAAAAAAGAGCTGAAATACTTGGAACAGCAGCCCAAGTGAAACAGGAAGGCAGACAATCCATTTTCGGATGGAAACATTATTATCGTTATTATTACAATTCAGGCTTTATTCATCTCTTTGCTGCCCTTCTGAAACCCTTCTACTTCATCTTTTTTTGCTGAGTTCAAAATCAAGAAGACTGAAAAGCTAGTTTTTATACATTCGCTTATTTTAAGCATTGCCACACACACAGCATCAGAGAGAAACATGGCTAAAGTTCATTCATTTTATACACACAGTCAAATAGAGCCAGAAGCAAAAGTAAAACTATTACGAGAAAAATTGATGTTGTACCGTACGAACAAGTACAATGGCTTAGTAGACACTATAGTTTTTGTTCTAGACTGGAAGGAGCTACTGTATTAGTGAAAGTGTGTTTTGTGTGTAGCCTGCTGCTTGTGAGTGAACTGAAGGAGATCAACTCAACAAAGCTCAACAACTCTTTTTTTATTTAATAACTAGATTGAAGCAGAGAAAATATATGTAGTGCTTACTGAGTATGAGTGCTGGGGAAAAGGAACAAAAAAAGAAGAGTTACTGATGTTGAAGATGCAGCAGCACCAAGGAACAGTTTTTGTCTAAAAATGTACATTTTTATTATTCCTTTTATTTTCTCTTGGTGGTGGAGGATATGATGAGAATGGTTGATGGTAATAATAATGTACCTATATAAATATATGTACTTCCCCCAGAAAGCCTTCATCTTCCAAAGCAAAATTGCAAAAATACTGAGTGGCAAAGAGTGTTGCTCTTTCTCTACTGATGCTATTTCAGCTCTCTTGAGAGAAAAAAGAGCAAAGGCAGAAATAGTTAAAACTAAAAAAGAAGACATACTACCATATAGAAAAATAGTGAAAGTGTGCATTTCCTCTTGTGGGAATTCACACACGGAAAATTCCCACAGTGAATAAAATAGTATAGGTAGAGCATAGAGAAGCAACACTAGTGTTATTTTTTTCTACATGTAATATGTATTTTCACCCAATCACACTACTTCCACTCTTGTGTCTCTATTTTTGTACAATAAATATTCAGCTGTACTACTTCTTCTTCTGCTCTGTAACAGTTACACTTTTCAAGTGTGTGTAGTACATGTCCATTTATTTTCATTTCGCATCTCTAATTCATTTACTGACACAACTCTGCTCTACTCTTTCGTCGACAGTTGTAGTGATAGTATAGCAGCTTTAGTTTAGTTCAGCTGCGAAAGTTGCACCAACAGCCAAAACCATCCTGTGGAGACATTCAACTAGATCACAAATTTATTTTACTTTGCATTCATATTTCTGTCTAACAGTCGTGTGTGTACGTGTTTGCTGTTTAGGATGCTATAAATGTATTAGTTACATTCAACATTGTAACCGATTTTCCAAAAAATCAACAGCATCTCCAGGAAAAAATACTTGTAACTTCGTGTTATTCTAAACTGTGTGAGTAGTTATTATACCGCGTATTCGAGCCAGATAAAGATCTACATGGTTATTCACTCATTAATCAGGTAATTAATCTC
>JAQFXM010004921.1:0-16038 GCA_034693345.1 Entomobrya multifasciata
ATGTACAGGGAGCTTTGAGCCTTGAAGATGGGTCAAGCCATACCCATTTGATTAGTATGGAGTTTTTATGGTTGTCAATGTTTTCCACGTTCCTAAGAAGGCCTTAAAAATTGCAATTTAACCACTATTTCATTTTCATTCTTTGTTAAAATTCATTTTTTCTCATCAAAATTCTCAGTACTTCAAAATGAGCAAATCCAGCCTCAGATTACCTATTGAACCCACTATATTTACGGAATCCCGTTTTGTGACCACCGCCCCGTTAAAACTCCTAATCCAGGAAACAAACCGTACCAGCACAGAAGCAAATTACACCATTTCTTCAATTCCACCAGGACCAGGATCCTCTCAAGAACCAAGCACTTCAAGGTCTACTCCTACTCCACAACCGGATCCCATTTTTAAAAGCTCCATTCCCTTGCCTCCTGTAGAATACGCTAGGTCACGATTTACCACAGTGGTTATCAATGAAGTTAAAAATGATAACCGTGCCGTTTTGAATTTTAAATACTTCCCAGGATGGTGGTACCACATGTACAACTTGTCACGAGGAGGAACCCCAGCACCATGCAAGGAGAGCGCCCGTCACATTTGCCAGTTTGTGCAGACACGGGATTGGGGATGCAGTACAGAATTATATCTGGATATAAACCAGAAGCAAAAAATTGTAATGAAGGGAATGTGGGCATGGAATCGTGGGGAAAGATATGCTGGCATATTTATAACTAGGGTGGATGGTGAAGATGACATTCAAATTGCTAGGATAACTAGTGGACCATTTCTAAATGAGGATAACAGTTATGAGGTAGATATGCCAGCAAAAGTGGACTATGGACTGGTGACAACTATGTGCTTACTAATGGATGAGGTTCATAGGGCACAAAGTTCTAAGGCGGCTTATGATAGGATTCATTACAATGGTCATCACTACTGCCATCATAATAACTGCTATCATTACAATCAAGGTTCATATGGTTTATGGTCACATTCAAAATCAAATACTCAGTGTAATATTGTTTCAACGAGTGAAAGCAAAGATAATGGCGAGGAGGATGATAATGATAACGGAGGAGAGAAAATTAAGTCAAAGAAAGCTAAAAGGGACTTAATACATGAAGTCATTGCACTTGGTCCGCCCACGCATTCCGGAGAAAATAGTAGGGATATGGATGCTGGTCCTGGCGCAAAGTGAGAACTTTGCTTTGTTTTAAAAAAAATTGTTTCCATTGACGCTTTTCTGTGAGAACTGCTCATCTTTCTAAAAAGCTGTAACATTTAATTTGGATTTAAAAAAACTTTAAATTGTTAAAAAATCAACTGTACAGGAAGCCAAATTCGCTGTGACTCGTTTATAAAAATGAAAGCTGTTTGTCATGAATACCCCAAGATCTCCTTCCAAATCAATTTGTGCTACAGAATCTCGTTTTGTGACCACCACACCAATTACCCTTCTTATTCAAGAGACAAATCGAATGAGTACACAAGCCTATTACACCGTCACCTCTATTTCATCAAGGAATGATCCTGGACAAGGAAAACCTACTGCTTATCAAGCAAATTTGCCTATTTTAACGTACACCTTACCCCTTCGAACCTACCCCCTTTCTTATTTGAGATACGGAGAAAAAGTGATTATCAATGAAAGCAGTAGCAATGATAATCGTCCAATATTGAACTTTCAGGCTTATCGAGGATGGAATCTCTACTATAATTTAGCAAGAGGGAGTAGCGCTGAACACAATACAAAATCAGAACGGCATGTTTGCCAAACTGTAAGAACATCAGATTGGGGCTGTCGGACAATTTTGAAAACGGATATCCGTGACATTGGTGGTGGGGGCGGTAGTAGTGGCAGTAGTGCTTCAATTAGTAAAGATAAAGGTGAAAAGAAAAGGATTGTAATGAGAGGATATTGGACATGGAATTGGGGAGAAAAACATGCAGGTATATTTTTGGAGGGTGGTGGGGAGAATGGGAGTGACCTAAAAATTGCAAGGATAAGTAGTAGAGGTGGACCATCGATAGATCAAGAGGATAACAGTTATGAGGTGGAGATTCCAGCTAAGGTGGACTATTGCTTGATCGTTGCACTATGTTTGATTATGGACGATGTGTATAGAGGATATCAGGTTTGGCAGGACTACAACTACTACGGTTCCAATTTCTGAAGGAGGAAGGGTGGTGGGGATTTAAAGAAGTTGCAGATGTAATTAAAATTAATTATGATGCGATTTTTCAGTAAACAAATAAGAAGAGGGCATGAGATATATATTGTGTATTTATTTTTGAGCTGATTGTGAGCTATATCGGCTCTGCTTTCATGGTTCATCTGCACCACCGAATTTCGGGGACATCCCGTCCTGAGTCCCGACAGTGCTGCATTGAGTCTCATTCCCATCTTATTCGTTCATACATATAACATAGCTTGCTCAGTGTTTGTTGTACTTCTTGCTTGTAAAGTGATCTTGTTTGCTGAGCTGGATAACCAGAGACCAGGGAAAAGTGGAAGTGATCTTCTGCGTCTCACTTTCCACCGAGATTCTCAACGAGTAACAACTCATCTGAGAAAGTCGGGTAGAATTTAGCTGTAGAAAAAAATCTTTCTAAGTTTTTAAAAAATTTCGAATTTTTTTGAGTGAGGAAAATAATCATGTGGAACAATCACAAGCATTTTGCTGCTCAGCCCTATATAAATTATGGGAAGAAGCCTAATATCTCGCCAATTGTTTTTCAGTGTGAAAGCAGTGAAAGTAATAGTAGTAGTGCAGACGAAATGCAAGGTAAATTTTAAAAATAATTTAAAGTGCTTCATTCAAGTTTATACAACGCAACGTGGCTCATTTAAATAAGGACGGTTTTTAAAAAGTTTGGATTTAATTGGTTTTTTGGTTAGGGAGCTGTTTAAATATTTTGACAACGGCATCGTCCAATTTGTCGGGGAATAATAACAGTGTGGGATCTGCAGTTGGAGGTGGGGGCGGAGGTGGCTTAAATGGTAACCAACAAGGGGGAGGTGGTGGTGGAGGGGGTGGGAATGGAGGTGTTCTACCAGTTAAGGAGCATTTAAGCAGAGAGGAGCGCAGAAGACGAAGACGTGCAACGCCAAAATATAGATCCGCCCACGCATCAAGGGAAAGAGTGAGGGTGTTGGCGTTTAATGCAGCTTTTGGGGAGTTGAGGAGTTTGCTTCCGACGTTACCTCCGGATAAGAGGTTATCCAAAATTGAAATATTGAGATTGGCTATTTGTTATATTGCTTATTTGAATCATGTTTTGGAGCGATGAAAAAGTGAGAGGATAAATGGTGCGTTTAAAGTTTTTTTTGTAAAAAAACGTCATACCAAAAATACCAAAAATAGTTTAATTGTGCAATAACTTTAAATACTTAACTGTAAAGTGGGTGAAGATGTAGATACTTTCATAAATTTAATATATTTATCAACATTTTGCTATATTAATTTCGGGTGTGGTTAGCAATAAAATTTGGGGTAACTTGAAACTGAATTTGTCTAACAGTCTATCTGAAAGGTGGATTTGTAAGTGAGTGAGTTGAATTTTTACGAGATTCGGATTTTTAACTTTTGGGGTGATTTGATACATATGATTTTTTCCATCTCATCACTTTTATAAACATTCACATAAGTTTGGAATAGAAGATAGATCAATTTTAGGATTCATAATAAATTCATGACCTGAAAATTGCAAATTTGTAAAAGGAAACGTGATCTGATCGTTTGAACATCATAATCATCTCATCATTTTACATTGTCACATTAAAAATTCATGTTAATCGCTTGTTTTACTCACAATAAAGTACCTCTTTTGAATTGGCTAAGGAAAAATGGATGGGTGGGTGGATATGGTTGGTTTGGTAAGACGGCTGCATTGCATATTGCATTACGCAACACACAAGCCATTTGACAATTTGATGAAGATGGAGATGATGAGTGATGCGTCCGATGGGAAATAAATTATTATGAAATTGCCGATACGTGAGTCGATTTTATTCAAGTTGGTGAAGTAATAATTGTTATGTTGACACTTGTTTGTAAGTAGGAAAATATCAGTGTAAAATGAAATACATTCAAACGTAGAATTTAAAAAAATGATATGAAAATACGAAATGAACGAATAGTTTTAGTATGCACTTTAGCAAGCAAATCATGTAGAAAAGTAGATATTTTGGTCGGTCTCGGTCTCAGTGTGAAAAAAACAAGAAGGGTGTTAGTTTGATAGGGTGGATGGGGATGTAGGTTGTATGATTTGATGGGATTTGGATAGAGGGTTGTTATTGACCAGTTTCGGTTGAGTAGTAAGTACAGCTGTAAAACAGCTTTAACATTGGCTTTTTGTCACATTTTCCCAAGTGTAGCAGATGAGATGAGAGTTTAGTTGGTGGGCTACCTACAAACCTTACCATGCGAGATTTTGTTGAGATCATTTATGATGGTATTGGTTGTATAATGGCATGTGTGTCTCTGTATTTCTCCAGCTTTATTCCAGTCGAGTCACTCTTTCAAGTCTCAAGGGATCTTTCTTTAAAAGTTCACAGTTGGCTTTGGCTTGCACTTTTTCAGCTAGCATTAAAGCAGTAGTAGCAAACAACGCATTTTCCCTTTAGAAAAATATGTAGACAAATTCCATAGGAGTACATTTCCAAGATATATACCAATACACCACCACAATTCATTTTTTTATGCTGGAGATTCTTGTCCACAAAGTTTATCTAGACAGCTTGCCAAATGGTGAATGGGTAGATGGAATGGGATGCAGTTTTGGTGGTGGTGGTGGAGCAAATGATAAACGAACAAGACACAGGTGGCCACATGGCAATTTAATCCCCGAAGATGGAAACAACTTTGGTTGGCCATCTGCACCCAAAAAAAATTCCAAGCTGTACTTTTACTACCTTGTATTCTACGTAGAAGCTTGAAAATTGGAAAAAGAAAGTGAATGGCTTGATGATATCATGTATACAATGTATGTATAAATTTGAAAAGATGAAGAAGAAAAAAGGGTTAATTAGTTAATTTGCACTAGAGAAAGATAATGAATCGAGTTTAATTTTCTTTATTCTTTTTTTAGAGAAGCAGAAAATTTGTAATTTGAAAATATTTATATTTTTTGCATGTTAGTTTGCGAGGAATTATAAATCATTGATTTAGTTTACTTGCTGATGGTATAATTGTAGTTTTTACTGAATAATCCAAAACCTCCGGGACGATGATGGAAAGGCATACCTTTACGATGAGTTGGAAGATAGGTTCCATTGTTTTGGTGGTGGGGATGATGATGATGGTGGTGCTTGGGGGATCCGGAATTTCTCAGGTTAAATTTGTGCTGATGCTTTTCCTGGTATACTCCTCCAGCAAAGTCGATAATCCAAGCGTCTTCATTATTATTCTCAGAGTTGGTTGGGCTATCATATTTCATATAAATGGAGAGATGGGGTCCATCTAGTTTAATATCTTTCATAACGTCACTAGTTTTGTTGTCGACGACAATTGTAGCTTTTTCAAGAACCTTTGGGGTAACATGAGAAAAATTTAATTTAACTGTTTAATACAATATACATTCAGTGGAGAATATTTAAACTGGATAAAAAAACTTTTACCTGCCAGTGAACCCAATCCTTAAAATGGAAGTCCTTTGTTCCATTGACATCCACTGAAAACATTAAATTAGAATTTTCTTCTAATTTCTGGTACAAAAACTCAAAGTCCTCCAACCACCTTGTACCCTCTGGAACAAACTTGGTGGTGTAGCGACTTTTCCATGTATTATTTCTCATTTCGGGTGTTCCTATTTCAAACCAGCCATCACTTTCCAATTTAAATATGGATCCAGGTAACTTTTGCAGGGTAGATGGGGTGGAGCTGGTGAAGGTGGACTCTACTTCGTGAGTCTGACTGATCTCCAAACCTCCTTGATAATTCCAATCAGCCTTCTGCTTACCCATTGATACTACATTACCGTCCCCAACAAATGAGAAATCCTCTTTACCAATTGCCTTGGTCATTTGGAAGTTTTCAATTACGTGGAATAGCTGAGCATTTGGATTGCTTCCACCATCCCCAAGATTTTCCAGTAGAATGTCATTGGTCAACTTTAACTTTGACTCATGCTTGGCTTGCTCCTCTGTTGTCATTTTATCATCTTTGGTAAGTATCCAGGTTAATTGTTTCTTTGGAATGTATTCCCTTGTCATTGCAGTGATATTCCAGGTGGCGGTCAAAGTGTTATTGAAAATTTCTCCGGGGCGAGCTTCATTTAAAACGTCAAGGTTGAGTGTCCTCTTGGCGGGGCAAGTGTGTACCAGATTTAATTTGGTGTCACCATCAGCAAGATTCTCGGGCCAGTTGGCGTCCATCTTTAGATTCCAGTTATCTTTAGAGTTCCTTGTGGTTTCAGAGGTTTGGGAATAGGTGCGCTCCTGTAAATCTATTTTACTGATACTGGAATGTTCCCAGTTATCGTGGTGCTCTGGCCAGTGATTCATGTGGGCTTTTGATGTTTTTGTGAATTTGGATTGGGGAGCTGTCTCATCTCGTTCAAAGGTGGAGTGAAGGTCACCATGAAATTTTGGATGGACATGGTCGACCCTTATATCAACTTCCGTTTTGAAGGGGGAGTCATTGGTAAAGTTGAAGGAGAAGTCGTAAACTTCAGTAAATTTGGAAGTGATTACAGTTGTATGGGTAGAGCATTGTTTAGTGCCGTCCATGTTATAATAAATAGCTCCATTGCAGAATTTTTGGGTGTCAGTGGCTTCATTATTGTCGGATGAGTCGGAATAGTTAATGTCGTACTTTAGGTCGCCCTTCTTTTTGCCGTTGTAGAGGTCAATGTCAAAATGCGTGGAATCGCTATTTATGAGATGAAAACCGGTTTCCGAACTCTCATGTTCGGTGTGCATATTCATATTGGCGACAATGGGACCTTCAAGGGGAGTGCCAGTTAAGGTCAGTGTATTTTTAATATGGAAAAACTTTTTCTCGTTTTCTTGAGAGTGGGTAAAATTCAAGTCCAGATTGCGCCCGAATGAGTCTTTGTAAAGGGCAGTGTATCCCAGAGATTGAGAAAATTTGGGGGTGTCAAATGATGGCCTCTTGAGATAAGTTTGGATGAGATGATAGTCATGACCGTGGATATTTGCGGAGGAGTTAAGGGCTGTAGCTTTGATGTCATTGTTAAAGTCAAGGGTCACCTTGTTCAAACCATGTTCCATGGAATTTAGACTAATGTCAGCGTTTATTGTGGTTACTTCTTGGGAAGGTGAACCAACAGTGGGGACAAGGTCGTTGGCTGAGACTGGGTTGGAGACATGACCTGTAATTGTTCCTAAAGTGGGTTCCAAGGCTCCTCCAAATTTGAGGATGGCTTGGGTACTGTCCTTGTTGGTATTTTCAACGTTCCAGTCAATATAACGGATTTGCTTGTTGTTAGTGCTGACGTCAAATTCAATGAGATACTTGGAACGGGTGACAAGTCCGAGGGAGATGAAGGAGAGTAGGGAGGAGACTTCAAGTTCTGGTGGAATGGAAGAGCGGAGATTTAAGCTGGATTTGGGGAAGCCCTCAGAAAAGTAGTGGAATTTGAAGCCAGTTGCTGGACCGCCGACGTGGGTGTACTCAGAGCTGATGGTGTATTCGGATTTGGCTGGATAATTAAAAGAAGTGAATTAAATTAATAACTGAATAACCCTGTCTTATGATTAGTTGAAGTATTATATTTACGTCTGTCGGAATCCTCTTGCAGTTCGTAGGGACTAATGATATCCTTAGCGAAACTAAACTGGACAGTGTCAACAGTTGAGAGACCATCGGCCTTGAGTGCAACAGCAATTGACTTGAGATGTCCATCGGCTTCTGAAAACGAAAAGGGGAAAGTTTACAGTTTAGAAAAATATAAACCATTGATCTAATTATTTGACAATTTATAAAGTTCATACATACCTTGTTTTTGTACATCCAAACTGTATCCTGTAAACTTATCTTCAGTCTTTTCCACTTTAATCAGAATTTCACTACCCATCAAACTATCTTCCTTTAACATCTCAACAGATAACTTAAGACCCATGGCTTGCTTTTCGAACAACCTGCGAGGTAATCTATAATAAAATCGTATAAATGTTTCAATATCTCAACTTTTCTTTTTATGTGGTAACCTGATATATAGAGCATAATAAATAATCTTACTTGGATTTTATATCTCCAAATACTGTCAAATGAGTATTCTGATTAGCCCAATGAGTCGTTGAAAACGATTTTGTCAAGCTGGCTGTTTGACTCCAAACAATCATATCTGGAAACTCGACCCTCTTCACCCAATTGCTATTCAAAGTTTTCCTCGACTCATAGCCTATTGAATGGTTGCAGTGAACTTTCACTTCCAAATTATTCGCCATACTGTTTGGCGTACCCTTTCCAGCGGAAACACTTACCTTCGCGTAGAAACTTGAGTCTAGTGTGCTGTTATGTCGAAATTCACCTGATTTCTCATCCCACTTGCTCAAAAGATCCATTAATCCCAAACCATTAGGATCTCCAGTATGATTCATCGATAAGACAGGTAGATAAGCAGCTTGTGCTGAGAAGGTCACAGGTAAACCAGCAATTGTTGGGAAGATGAAATCCTTATCCATAAAAGTAAATGGCTTCACAAGGTCAAGACGCAGTAAACCTGTTTCTTTATCTTCAACTCTATCAAAGAACTCGTGGGGCTTCATGGAATCAAAAATGTCAATGCCCATTGATACCGTTGTTCCAAATACTCGGTAGAAAGAGTCCACGCCAAATAAAGCGGGGAACATGGAACGTCCCATCCATTCACCGTGGAAGCGTTTCAAAAATCTATTCAATTTTTCAACCCGGGGAAAGTACCGTTTGGACAAGCCGACTTCAAATTTATTGTATGACTTTCCTAAGAAATCCAGTGTTAAATTGAGATGAGCAAACATTGGTTCTTCTGTGCCATCATCCATGAAAATAATATGGCCGGAGGCGGAAAAGCCAAGATTTTTCTCGGGACGGAATGTGGAATATTCTATAAATCTGCTGGATGTTGGGCTGTTGTGTACTCTGGGAACATTTTCAGGAATACCAATTTGACCAAGAAGGGAATTCTTCATATAAAGCTTTGAGGGACTTTGGCTATCAATCATGTTGTAAACGTGGGTAGCAATGAAGCTGCTTAATGGAGTGTCAAATTCATTACTTAAAATTGTATCAATTACAGTAAGGTCATCTTCTTGGGGGCATCGTGCTACAGCTAAATATGCAACGATTCTCATTTCTTGAGAGTTTTTCATATTTTCTAAATTGTCACGGGCCAGGGTCTTCAGTTCTTGTTGACAGGGATCTCGACGGAATGCCTCGAAAGCGGTTATCTTTTTGTTGTTACCGGTTAATAGCTCACCAGTGCTTAACAAGAGATGTTTTATGTTTTCAACAGCTTTACTAGGTAAATGTTCAACATTTCCTAGAGCATGGGCACAAGCTGGAGAAATTTCAATTTGTTTGGTATCGCAAAACATGGAAATTTGATTGACAATCTCTTGGTATTCTGTCAAGCTTCCACATTCGGGATGCTGTCTACAATATTGATAAGCATAAGCGGACACCCCAAGTAACATAATTCTTATTCTTTTTTTCTCGGTGAAATGGAATGAAATGAAGGTATCATTTTGGTAGGTGCCCCAAGCACCTTCCAAATTTCCGAGGAGAGCTCGTAAACCATTTAATGTGGGATGGCGACTGTAAGGCAGCTTGCCAAAGAAGGCGCTTAAGGTACCCCATTCAAGTTCTTTCGGTTTGTCGACTAGATTTGCAAGGTGGACTACAGCAGCTTCGGTGCCAACTTCGGTTGCCACTTCTCGGATGATATTTTTAGTGAATTGGATTTGTAAAGGGTTCTCACCTCCGGCCTTATTTAAAGCTGCTTCAAGAGCGGGGAAGTCGGTAATTGATGCCAGCATTTCCTTTAGTTTTAAAAAGAATTCAGCTTTGTTGGCGTTTCTGTCAAGATACATCTTTTCTGCAACCTTTCCAATTTCTTCAAAGAAGACCTCCCCTTCTCCCAAAATGTTGGGACTGATGTCGTAATGAATACTAATTTGACGGGCTAGGGAAGAAATTTCTTCGGGTGTAGCTCCGCCCACTTTGCTAGGCTCCTCCCCATTAAAGGTTGTTGTATAGAAGGAGGATAAAGTGTCCATTCGTGCATGGATTATGGGGACTTCATTCTGTTCAGTGCAATTTACAGTGTGGAGCATACCTTCTTTCACAGTTTGAATACAGGATAAATGGGATCTGGAATGGTGTAAACCGGAAACGGGGCTGTAGATTGGGTTGGTGTAAGGGACGCCATCACATGAAGGAGAGACCATGGCTTCGGAACAGTCACCCATGTGGATGTGCTTTTTGTAGGTGCCTTCATTTGGGATTTTAACGTGGGATAAGCAGTCTCCCTTGATGTTAGTCTAAAGAAATTATCATTTTATGAAGAAAAAAATCCTGAAATTCTCAAATTTTTGCATGTCTGTGTAGATTTCTGAAATAATACCTCTCTTTCTTCTGGTTCACCATCAGCATTACTCATTGCTTTGTTTTGAATCATTGTCAAAATTCCTCTAATAATATTTTCGGTCCATGGCACTCCTCCCTTTTGACTAGCTTGTAAGGCCGAAACTTCACCATTTTTGTATGAAAATTTTATTGATGTCCTCGGCACTGTAATTTCTGCAGCAGTATGGGGCTAAATGAGATAAGTAAATTTGAAACATTACTTAATTTTAAAATGTTAATATTTGATTGTTGTTTTTTTAATTCTAAATTTCATTTTTCCACCAACCACATTTCCGGAATGCCGCTCAACGGCTAACTCTTGGGTGACATTGTTCAGGGTTAACACAAACTGACAATTTTCTAGCGCAGTTAACACAACACTTCCCTTTGTTGAAATTTTTCCCATTGTTTGAGGAACATGATGTCTGGGATCTGTAGAGTGACCCTGGGAATCTTTTGAAGCGCCATGAGCCATGCGCCTACCTTCAGGGTCGTACGTATTCAAAATAAGTCGGTACACATAGGATTTTCCTGCTTCATACTAATTAAATAAAATGTATCACTAATTAGTAAACAGTAGTTTTTTTCAAGAAGAAAATTATAAATTTTAGGTTTATAGCTTTACCTGAAGTTTTGAGTTATCATCACAATTTGACTCACAGTTCACCAAAGTTTGTACGGAAGCTACGGCTATAATCCCTGCCAAAATGGCCAGGGAATTTCTTGAAGTTTTCATGATTTCCTAATCGTCTATTAAACTATCATACTAATTTTTAAATTTTTAAGTTAATTATAATCACAGGTTAAAGTACAAAAATCAGACAGAAAAGCTGAATGAAGACGAGTTTTTTATGCTGCTACTAGCATTACAGCTTTTTGCAATGTGACAAGCTTTGCTTAATAAGCATGATTGAAGGTGATCTTTCAGGTAGCTAAACTAGGTATACTTGCTGGACATGTTATTTTCAATACGTCAATTTTACAAAAAAACATGTAACAATGAAAGCATTGTTGATAGGAATTACAAAGGGGAGTCACGTAATCTGTACGTCACTTCCCTCTGGAATGCTACTAATGGATTGTCACGCAGTATTCGTGATTTTGATGAATTATTTGTCGATTGAATTGACATACAAAATGAATTGAATCGAGAGACGATGACAAAATTTGTCGAGTGAGTGGTAAATTTATTTAGCCAATTGGTCGTAAGTCGTAACATAAATAAGTAAATAGTTTAAATGAGTCATTTCATGATAAACATTTTAATCGTGCGTTGGTCATTTTTGTGGGATTTTATTTCATGATGCGGATGATTGGACTAGATCAGGTATTCAAACTCTATTTTTTTAGAGAAGAGATTGGGTTCCAAAAAATACATGCGAAGTTTTTTTTTGTGCTACTCGACCTTCGTGTTTGAGTAAAACACGCTTTCTCTGGAGAGCAGGAAAGACTTCAATTTTTGTGTAGGTATCTTTTTTACGTAAAAGTATTATCTTCTTTGGTAAAGCACGAATTTACTAGCTCCCTTTTCTGAGGAGAAAACAATTTATCGACATTTTCAACCGTTTTCATGATTACATTGATTGATTACACGCAAAAAATACTGGATGCAAAATTTACATGCATTATAACTTTGTGTCGGTGATCATGATTATACTTAAAATTATTAGCAAAATAAAGGAGATTTACCAATGAAGATAAGCGTAGAAATTACATTATAATTTTCCACACAATGTAATATTTATTATTTGAACGGTTCTTATTTAACATTGACAAAAATTATGCTGTCTTGTTTTTTCATTTTAAGTATTACAGTTTAAAAATTAGGCGTATTTACAATGGTATCTTTATGTACATATATATTTATATTACTAAACTTTATTTTTACTATATCTTATTTTTAATGAGACTCAAGGAACATTTAGTCTAATAAATAAATACAAGGATTACAATTTACTTTTAAAAGTAATTCACAATTATTGTCATGTCTTATCAACATATTTTTATTATGCGTTATACGAGCAGAGCAGTGTTTTTTTGCATTGAAATATAATTCATTTAAAAAATATACACACAACCCTACATTTCATTTTATTTTTGTACGGTATACATTATGCGGGGGTTAAATTATATTCTAATCGTTTGTATCACAGACGGATCTGCAGGTAAATCAACTTAGCATTTACAAAGTACTTTGAAAAAGTAGTAAAATCTGTCATACATATCAAATCATGAAATAAATTATTGAAAGTTTTCTTTTGATTCTTGTATTTCCAAAGCTGCATGCTAAATGTACACAAGTATTGATACAATTACATTTTGTCATGAATATTTCAAAAAATAAAGGAACACGAAAATTAAATTAGATCACTTGATATTTTGTCGTGTGCTGCATTACAATACATTGCATGACTTTGACTTGACTTCTGCTTGCCTAAAACTGGTAAACTATTTGCGTCGCCGTAAAAGGATGTACGTCATGAAGAATAGCATGGAACCTGAAAATAATTGTAAAATTTTGGTTAAAAATCAATCAATAGAATCACGATTAATGATTAAATATTTAGTAAATTTGCGTGTTGTCGAATGCGACTTACTGACTAATAACGCTCCAGGATAAAGAATCGTCAGCGCCCCACGAAATCCAAAAAGTGACGTCAAGGGAGTTACTATGATGGGGAGGTTACCCCCCACATTGTTCACTACAAAGAGGGAAATGGCCAATCCCATTGAACGGTGTTTTGTGGGGAGGAGTTCAACAAGAATGGCAAAAACAACGCTGTACCACATTTCGGCTACCAAAATTGAAAACAAATGACAATTAGTCAATTTTAATCTTATGACATGAAATGATATAAAACAGTTATTTAAAATCTTTAATTTGGCTTACCAAAAAGAAATCCTACAAATAATGATAAAAATGCTGCCGGCGGCTGTAAATATAGTAGTCCTAGTGCAAACGGCGTTGCAATAATTTGACTTGCTGCAAGTACCAGCGCCCTTGACGCCATTCCCAACCGAGAGACTAAGCGATCACTCAGAAATCCTCCAAGAATTACTCCAAAAGATCCCCCAAATATGGTTATCCATGTAAGCCAAATGGAGGTATTGGTATTGGAGGGATAATAAGTTTGAAAGTAGAGAGCACTGTTGTATCCCCAAGTATATCCAGCAGAGTGTCTCAGGCAAGCCCCCAAGCCAAGAATGTACACAACTGGTTCATTCAAACAACCCCGACCACCTCTCCAAGATTCTCCTCCAGAGGTGATAATGGAGGTGACTGATGTTGAAGATGTGGCTAATGACTTGTTACTTTTGCTACTTGCTTGATGGTGATGGTGATGGTTATCACTAGTGCCACCATTGCTTATCAATACTTGCGCCTCGTCAATGGTATCACAACAGTCTTCAATTACTTCAGTCTCTTCTTGCTTATCTTCGTCTTCGTCATCATCCTCCTCCTCCTCTTGGTTATCAATATTATCCGCAAAATTATGATGACAATGAAGACTACTTATACTTATCTTCCTTTGTGCCTTCGGCGGATCCTCCACAGTGAACAAGGTAATTATAGCTAAAAGCGCTCCCGGCAACCCACAAAGAACAAATGTAGAACGCCAACCAGCATTAAAGATGTTCATTTCTGTGACATATTTTCCCACAACAAATGTCAGTCCATTTCCAGCATACATGCCCCAATGGAATAGTCCCATCGCTAGGCCCCTCTCTTGAGGAGAAAACATGTCAAATATTATGCCCGGTGCTATGGGGGCTATTCCAGCTACCCCAGCAGCTAAAACCATTCTCAGGGCGACGAGATGCCAGAATTTTGTGGAAACTGAGGTCATAATTAACGCCATACTGAACACCATTGCTGAGCTGAAGAGGATGTACACACGATCAAATTTATCAGCCAGGACGCCCCAAAGGATACTGCAAACTGTGAAGACTGCCATGAAAGAGGGGCCTGCAATAAACTGGTATTCTGTGCCGAGACCGGTCCAGTCCCAGTAGCAGGCGTGGGTGGATCCATCATTGGATACTACTGACTCACATCTATAAAAATAAGCAATTACACTGAATTTAGTACACTTAACAAAATTTAATTGTCAATTAAAGCTGTAATTTTAAAAATGTGAGTAAATTGCACTTACTCTGTTTGATTTCTGGATGCCAAGCACTCCGAAGTATTAAATGCATTTAAGCGTTTATGATAATACTGATCAGTTGTTGAGGATACCCCTTCAACTCCACGGACCACAATACCCGGAACACTTTTACTAGGAAAACAGGCATGTGTTCCATAGTGCAAGTCTCTCGCAACATATTTACTAACCACCCCAATTAAAAAATGACCTAGCTCACTACTTAAATGAAGACTAGCCAGGAGAAAAAGTACCCATGTGGCAGTGCTCCTTGGATATTCATAAGAAGGACTAATTAAAATCGGACTTGCACCTTTTCTCTTTGCCATTTTTTGTCTACTGAACAAATACTCTGGTAAATTGGTAGTTTCATTTGTCCCCAAGTTTTTACGACATAGTAATTGCACTCTCTCGCACTCACTCAATCAGTTTTAATTAAAGATATATTATATTATATATATTTATCGGTCATTTTAAGCGATAATGACGATAAATTGATGACTTTAATTGCTTCATCATCATTATATTTTATTTGAACTAAATGAAGACGTGTTTGTTTACTTGGTTATCAGTGTGTCGTGTTGTGTGCTTTGTAATTTATCAGTTCATTAGCACCAAAAACCATATTTTTTGAAAGCTGTCCATGGAACTTTCAGAATCCAGACAAATTGCTACACACAAAAATGTTTGATGGATTTATTGGAATTTTTTGTGCAAAATTGCTTTACACACGGACACAAGACAAGACACCCACACAACCTCACACTTGGAAAAATTTACTCACAAAAATTGACAATAGATCACAAATTAGAAATACAGCTGCTTTGAGAGTTTCAGTTTTTCGTGCATGTGCATCAGATATTAGTACCGTGTGTAGTACTGTTATACTTCGTGTGAAGAAAAGGAAAGGGTTAAAGTAAGGTGTACTAGAATAGAAACGAGGCACAGACATGAGCTGTGCTGGCTGAGAAAACCAATATATCTTCTATTCAATCAAGTTATATAACAGAAGTAGGTGTACTTGAAAGAAATGCGTTCATGTAACTGTTCATGTAACCATAATTGGGTCACTCAAGAAGGCAGACAAGTTTATGTACAGTGCAGGAGGGCCCTTAACCCTTTCCTTTTAATGTTAATCCTTTTCTTTGTTTTGAATTGGATGGATGGATGGATAAATGGATGACAAAGAGAACTTGGTTTACAACTTGTTTTGATGTGGCAATGATACTTACTTGGAAATAAAAATGCTTACCAGGGTTGATTATTCGATCGAATAAATTCGTCGGAATAGTATTCTAAATAGTCGAATAGATTATTCGTTATTCGAT
>JAQFXM010004922.1:0-16038 GCA_034693345.1 Entomobrya multifasciata
ACATGCACTCACTCAAACAAGACCAATGAAAACAATGCTCTGTTATCTCTTATGTCAATTACTTGTCAATCATCCTCCCTGGACCCACAAATTTCTTGCTGCATTCCTTAAAAAAATATTGCGTACTCATTTTTATCAACTAAACTGTCAATTTGACATGTAACACAAAGAAAATGAACTAATTTATTCAAAATATCAATTTCAGAAAACGAAAACTGCTACACTGCATATAGGACAGCCCAATCTCGTTTCTCTTATTACTAAAGACAGTACTAAAGACAGTACATTGCATATTGCATACATTAGTTTTTATAAATAACATTCAAAGATCCTGGTCAACTGAAAACTGAAATAAGTTTACAAACATTGGTAACACATAAACCTACGGCCACGACGTTTTCTGTATGTCATATTATTATGTTTATTTTTAAAAATTATCCTGATGACATTCTTTTCGTAATCTCATAATCATCACTAATTGTACTAAATATTTCCTCCTTGTTGGCCTGCACTGCATATATGTCAAATTAAACTGGAAATGAATGGTTTAAAATATTCCACTGACATTTTATCAATGGACTACATGTTAAAAAGAGAGACAATGATGTCAACGTCAACATACACACGTAGTATAGTTCCTTGTATAAACATTCACCATGTAATCACTTCCCTTTTCATATATTTCGATGAAAACTATCATGATTAATGTGATGGATTAAATACATGCATGTGTAGATTAATTTTTCATTTAAATCATCATTATTACACGTTATGCATGGTAGCTTTTGATTCTCTGATTTATTTTCACCGGGATTTTTATCAATTGACATGACTTCCTTGTTACCACGTACCAAAATCCACAAATCGTAATAAAAAAAATAGCGTCAGTCCGCACCACACCTTACCTCCAAATGTCAAACAAAGACTATAATCATTGCAGATTGCAGACAACAGTGTTGCTTATCATCAAAATCATCAGATAGCTTATATTGACAGTAGCAAATAGCAGAGCAATAATATTTGCTGTGCTACAGACCTGAGTCAAAGTAAATCAGAACATTAAATTGGCTCGAGATTTCGTTTGAAATAGACATGTGCTTGTCGGCATGCCGATGCCAATGAATTGCCATACTTTGTATCATACAAACGTGCATCCAATCCAAAAACACGCCGCCAGACACGCACCTCTTTCTTTCAACTAAATTGACATGTAGACCTTTCCCGTGATTTGTTAAAGTTGCGTATCGTCTCCTCGTTGCTGTTGTCTGCAAGTAGACACAGTCAGCATTTTTGGTTGATTCAGTGTTCTGTTCTGATTTCTAATTCACAGAAAATAATATGCAAGTGTTTTGCATCTTTTTCTACTTGCTAGATCAGACAGCATTAAAAAAAAAGATAAATCTCTTTTCAACTTATTCCACGTACTCTTGATGACATTTTCATAGCATTGCTGGAATATCTATTTGTAAACTAGACTTCTATTATTTCGTCGCGAAAAGCTGGATCATGTCCAAACAAAAGCCTACCCTAAAAAACCATTCTCAGCTTTGTACTTTCTTAACATGTACAACGCAACTTTATAAGAAAATGAGTCATGCTCAATACTTTCATGAAAACCATGCTATTTTGGCTCTTTGTCGATCTTATTTCACTGAATCGCAGTATCAAAAGAGAAGTTTCTCAGATACTTGATCTGGTTAGCTTTTATGTTCAGTGAAAACGCTTGGCTTGGATTTTTCTTTTTCTCACAAAAAGTTCCAACAAAATCATGGAAATCATAATACAAAGCATATATATATGACTTATATAACAAATTATATGTTTTAGGACAAAGACTTTCAAAGACCTTTAGGTGAACTACAAGATAGCATGCCAAACTTCAATTTTCAGTTCTTATGTACCAAATTCATGGTATTTGCTAAACAAACTTTGTCTCAAGTAAGTGCGTAATATCCATCCATCACATTAGTCATGTGCATATAGTATAGCATTCGGACTTCTACGTCTTCAAAGTCCGAATTGCTTTTGAGAAGAATACATAATGTAGACAAAACTTTTGTTGGCTTTCCACAACAGCACAGTTTGTGGTGATATCAAATAAAAATCAAATTGTAAACCAAGGGCTACTTATTGCAATGTTGCCAAAACAGTTTCATTTGTAATGAATATCATCAGATTTAGAATTACACGTTACATATATTTTGCTGACAAGTATAATATGTACACTTGTACTACAAAGGCAAGGCAAGTAATAGTCTCGTGTTGGCTTTTTGGCTATTGGGGTTCCTATCTTGGAATTTTATCCGACCAAAACCAACACATTGACTCATCTCCTCCGACGCTAACAACACTGCCATTCAGTTACAATATAACTTTGACATTTATTTTTTACACATATACATTCTTCTTGCATTGTACATT
The DNA here is from genome assembly GCA_034693345.1 of Entomobrya multifasciata. Classification (NCBI taxonomy): domain Eukaryota; kingdom Metazoa; phylum Arthropoda; class Collembola; order Entomobryomorpha; family Entomobryidae; genus Entomobrya; species Entomobrya multifasciata. Next base: position 2,422 of record JAQFXM010004922.1, read on the forward strand.
CTGCATAATCTACTTAATTTTTGCTATCAAAAAATGAATTCTATTCTCAAGTGGAAAATCACTGCAGAAATTAGATCAAGAGCGCATGTATCCCATATTTCATATGGCTATCTTGTATTATCCTCATTAAACTGGGATAAGTTGGCTTGTCAAAGCAGTTAAATAGCACAAAATTATAAACGTAAACCAATTCACCAGCCTTTTTTACATTTTATAAATCTGTAAACCCACAGCCACAGCATAATGTAAAAAATGTTGACTTGCACGTTGCACGCTTTACAAAATGAAAAACCATGCAACCAACATTGAAAATCAAGTATATCACATCATCACATAAGCACACATCACATATTATGTGCAAATAGCCAACCAATACTACTTCCGAACAAGCCTACAAGGGAAATGTCGCCGTTCTATTCTATATTGTATGACTGTTCATGTTGCTACTGTTCTTTATTTTATGAGACTACATTTTATGTGTAACGATAACGGAATCACAAATGCCGAAGGAGCCGACGAAGCGTCGGCGTGAAAAAAACTTTTTCTCTCTGTCATATACCAAGTACTCTACGTAGTAGACACGCATTCCCATCACATTTTTCTGTGTATAATGAACCGATACGTAAACACAGGAGAAAAAAGCAATGAGCACATTTGTTTAGACTTTCTTCTCCGTCATGCCGTTGTCCAATTCACTTGTGTCTCTCCAGACCCATACAATCTCTCCATTTACCATTACCCAAGTCACAGCATCAGCATCTCCTCACTTTTCCCGTTTTATCATCATCTTTTTTAGTACACCACACAATCCAAAAATCCAAATCCAGCCAGACATACCAAAACAACCATGCTCCATAATATTTCAACTCCTCCACAAAATTTCAATACAGAAAAAAGTTACATTTTTACCTAACACCTAATTTGGCTAGAGAGCGTTTATTTTTAAATAAAAAAAGAAGACAATGCTCTGTGTCTGTTATTATGAGCATTACACAATAGAATTTGTACATACTTGAGCTACTTTATACACAAAACAAAGGACACCAAACTTCCTTTTGTTTCACAACAAGTCATTGGCGCAGGAAATACCGTTTTCTCTTTTTCACCTTATCGCCTTCACTTTAATTTGAGTTGGTGCAATGCAATTTGTCTGAAGATTATTTTAAACATTTTTAAGCTGTTACACCATCAGTTCCTTTCATCAGGACGAAAAGATTATCAAGTCGTCTTAACATTAAATCCTTTTTTCCTTGTCTTTGTTGCTGAGGATACTTATATTTACGTAGATTTAGAAAAGTGCGTGATGTTGTAAATGCACTCAAGTGATAGTTTTGTAGGTTTTAGTCAGTAGTCAGTCAGTAGTAGCAAGCAATACGTGAAATTAGTAGATTATTGATAGTTAGTCGTGAATTATCAGTCAAATTGTTGTATTATGCCCAATTAGTAAATGATATGCAAAATTGAATATTTGTTGTAATTAAAGTTGGTTTGTTGTGTTAAAACTAACTTTGTTGTCGTGATATCGTCATTTGTAGCTTGTAGAATAAGTAATCTACGCACTTGTCATTGACACATCCTCTGCAGACTCCCGCATCTGATTGTCCCGCAATTGTCTGTCCCGCATCTAACCGTCCCGCATCATCATCATAACCCGTTGAAACAGTCTTTCCTTCTTCTTAATCATAATCACTCGTCGAATTTTAGTCAATCAACATGATATAAGCGTATTAAAAGTTGAAAACGTTGACGTGTTTAAAATTCTTTTCAAGAAAAAAAAAACCTTCTGCAAAACGATAATCTTTTTATTATATCCATATTCCATATTCACAGTATTAGAGAGATTGACAATTGTGCTGTCAGTTTTTTATAATAAGCTATATATGTAGTGACGCAGACGCATATTGCTAAATGAGTAAAAAGATTAGTGCTAATCTCTAATAATTTCTTCAAATAACGGATTGATTGTATAGTATTTTATTATATGGTCTATTATTAAGATTAAAAAGGAGATTATAATTTAGTATTCAATTCAGCCATCCTTGTAAGATAGCTGATTACATAGTTTTAACATTTATGTCTGACAACTTGTATTTATGCTTGTATCAGCGAAAAAAGTAACTTATCTTTCTTGAGTGAGAGGAAAAGGTTTAAGAGTTCATCACTCAATGAAAGACAGCAGATCATTAAACATAAATCTCTTAGATAAGCTGTATGTGTAAAAAGTTCTGCAAGAAGGAGTCTGGAAAGTCATTAAGAACATTACACGGTTCATTTCGTACTAATTTAATTGGTCGCTGCTGAAGAAGCAGCTACGAAAGTTAAGGTAGAAGTCAAGTCAAAGAGAAGAAGAAAGCTTTGGTTTTGGGATTTTTATTACAGTGATTTGCCTGGAGTAGAGCAAGACAGTCATGTTCTCTCAGGTTGAAAACGATGCTTAAACTTGACTGACTCGTCAAAGTTGAAATTTGTCTCACAGTTAACTTTTCCAAGTTGTACATCATCGGTTGACAAATTAACATCGTAGTCACTTTACTTGTATTTCCTGCCAGAATATTGCTAATTCTTAACTTTTAGTGTGGAACGTAGTCAACACAGTAATAAAGTTAAATAGGATAATAAAATTTAGGAAATTTAGCTGACAAGGAATTTCCTTTCGGAAGAGTTATATGAGAATTTGATTTGACTGCAGTTTTTACACACACTCCACACCATATTGCACTTGTGCGTGCGTCATTTTTGTGCCTAAAAATTAAGTACTAAAAAGCAAATTACGACTTGAAATCCGCAAAAAAATGGAGATGGATAATCAAATCACGATTACTACAATCACTACATCAACTGCTCCATTAAATCCTGCATCTATTCTGAAACAGAAAGGTGGCAGTGATGGCATTGGTGGTAAAAAGTTGGCAAAAATCTTGATACCAAAAACTGTTGTGGTGAATGCTAAAGATCCACCGAGCTCTGCTAGCTCTGAAAGGTGCATATAAATTAATTATCAAGATTTCATGCAAAATATAAAGACAATTTTTGTCTAAAAATTAATGTGGCAAGTTATAATATATATATATTTTTTTTTTCAGTGGAGGCTATGATCAAGCTTACGAGTACGACTCAATCATAAAAACAATGGCTCCAGGACCACCCGGCTCCGTCGAGACGGATGACATGACAGATGAAAACATTTACGTGGATTCATCTAACGTGACCACTGACACCGAGAATGAGACCGAGTTGATGTTCAACGAGGACGAAGATGATGTCATATTACTTCATGAGGACGATGAACAATCATCCGCTTCTAGCGGAAGTAATGCTCCTGACCTAATCAAGAAAGATGCTGGAGGGAAAACTTCTGTTTTGGCAGTGAAGGAACAAAGGGCAGCGCAAGTGCTGAGTCCGGAAGGGGGAAATGCTGGTGGAACTTTGATTGCATCCAGACGCAGACAACGGACCTTGTCTTCAAATGGAGCTTTGCTTGGAACTACTAATTCCAGGAGACATGATGGAATTTTGCGCACACTAACACGCACAATTTACACTGCTGGAAGACCACCTTGGTATGATGCAGCGGGTCAGCACGTGGAACCTTGTGTTATCGGTATGTACATAAAAATATATGGCAATGAAATAAAGTGTGTTCTTTAGTAATGCTTTGGGGCATTAAGAGAATCTGTATGAATAACATGGTTGATTCTTTTTTTCTTGTAGGAATTTGCGGTGGTTCCGCTTCCGGCAAGACCACTGTCGCTGACAAGATCATTCAAGAGCTAAATGTCCCTTGGGTAACCCGCCTTTCCATGGACTGCTTCTACAAGGTTCTGAACGCTGAGCAACGCGCCCAATGTCATCGGAACGAGTACAACTTTGACCATCCTGATGCGTTTGATTTTGATGCTTTGGTTGAAGTTCTTCATCGTTTGCGTGACGGGAAAAAGGCTGAAGTCCCTGTTTACAATTTTGTGACGCACAGTCGCGAAGTAAATTCCAAAACCATGTATGGTGCAAATGTAATCATTTTCGAGGGCATCTTTACATTTCACCACCCTGAAGTATTAGAGCTCCTCGATGTTAAAGTATTCGTGGATACGGATGCTGATACAAGACTGGCACGCAGATTGAGAAGAGATATCTCAGAAAGGGGAAGGGATCTGGATGGGGTTCTCAAGCAGTATAACAAGTTTGTCAAGCCTGCTTTTGACACTTATATTGCACCCCAAATGGCTCATGCCGACATTATTGGTAAGCGAAAGAAAAAGTGAAATTCCAAAAAAAAAAAGATAACCAAATCTCTTGAAAAATTAACAAACTGATTCTTCTTTCTTATTATTTTTAGTTCCAAGAGGTGGCGACAACGAAGTAGCCATAAATCTCATTGTCCAACACGTCCACAGCCAGCTTCAAGCTCGAGGACTTCGTGTTCGGGAACAACTTGCTGAAGGTTGGTGCAAGGAACTGTTGGAAACTGCTGTTGACCCAGACTCACTCTTTGTCCTTCCAACTACAAATCAAATTCTAGGCCTACACACCTTCATACGGTGTACGGATACTCCTCGAGATGAATTTATTTTTTACTCTAAACGCCTCATCCGCTTGCTTATCGAGTACGCACTCAGCTTGTTGCCATTTAGAGATGTTATTGTGGATACCCCACAAAACGTGCTTTACAAGGGAAAAAGGGCATCCGTTACAAAAATCTGTGGGGTTAGTATTTTACGTGCTGGGGAAACAATGGAACAGGCACTGAATGAGGTCTGCAAAGATATCAGAATTGGGAAAATTTTGATTCAGACAAATACTGACACTGGTGAACCTGAGGTAACTTACATATTACTATTCTTAATTGTCGTTTTTTTCAACGTAGCAAGTATTAAATCAAGTCAACATTTTAACTTTTCATGCATTTTTTGTTTGCATTGCAGCTATATTACCTACGACTCCCAAGGGACATTGCAGACTACCATATATTTTTAATGGACGCCACTGTGGCTACTGGAGCAGCTTCTATGATGGCCATTCGCATTCTCCTGGACCATGACGTTCCCGAAGAGAACATAACCCTTTTGTCCCTTCTCATGGCACAATCTGGCGTTCACTCAATCGCTTACGCATTTCCAAGAGTGAAATTGGTCACAACTGCTGTAGACCCTGAGATCAATCAGAAGTTCCATGTTATGCCAGGCATAGGGAATTTTGGTGACAGATACTTTGGAACCGAGCCATGTGACTGCGAAGAGGATGAGGGGTACTAAAAACAGGAATGACAACGCTTGAGAAAAGTGACCGCAGCAACCGGAAGTATCTTCTTATGCAGTTGAAAAGATACTGAGATGAATCTGTACTGTAATATAATTTAATTGGTGATTGATTACTTGATTACAAAGAGGATATATAAAATACTACATTTTTGCGAATTACATAAAATATTATAAAACATGCAATGTTTTGTCCATGATTTTTCGATTAAGGAAACATACAGTGTAAATTAATTCTGTTGCCTACTAAAAAAAGCATAAAAATAAGAATACTTTGTTTTTTGTTAAAACTATATACAATGTGAATGTAAATTATAAAAAATCTTATACAGTTAATTATAGTATATTAGTGAGAGTGGTTGGTTGGTTGATGCCTAAATGAAAATATATGATGTGTGATGGAATGAAATTGAAAGAATGACATGATAAATGAAACAGAGATCTATATGAAAAATATATGAAAACCCATGATTTAAAAAATCGTAAAAAATACACATATTATATAGATGATTTATTAGCTATAATTATCTCAAGAACTTTTTTATATAAAATACTACAAAAAATACCTGTTGCACATTATAACAAATTATAATTTTATTTATATGAATACACCATTTAAATGTAAAAAATTGAATGATGAACATCAAGGAAGTATGGAAAAATAAGTGAAAACTTATGCAAAACGATTTGTGAATATTATAGACAATTTAAATTGTCTCAGAAATCAATTGAATAAACTAAATGTGAATATCTCTTTTGAAGTGTTTGTTTTTTTTCAAAAAATTCAATCTTTTATAAATCCTTCCTGACATAATGCATCAATTAAAATGAATGTTTGCAATTTGTGACGCCGTAAATAATTTGTAAGTTAAAGCTTTTATTTGAGAAATTCATTTGGAAAGTTTAGTTGACGTCTCGACTTCGAGTCTTTTTTCCTATCCTCACTGTATATATCTTTGTACGTCACTTGTGCCGCCAAGTAAGTGCAGTGAACATGAGCAATTCCAAATGTCTACAAATCTTAGTCGAATACGAATGGCTGGATGACAAACGTATTGCGCAAGTGCGTGTAAGCATAAGCATGCATGATTCATTCAATGGTGTATGGTGTCCTGCGTTTACCAAAAATTGGAGTTCTGATTTTGGTGTTGGTCTGAGTTAATTAATTCGCTAGTTATAGAGGCGCATTTCACTTGCATCTTTCTACCTTGACGTTTAAGAGGAGTTAGAATTATAATCGGAAGATAATTAGATCCAGAGCATTATTGAGTTTTGACTGATTGACGACGAACGAGAGAACACCTTTCACCAAAGGACCAAAATTGGAATTCTTGTGTGTTGTGTCGTTGTGTGATTTCCAAATTGTGATTTCCAACATCCAAGATTTATTCTTTTTTTGAGTGGACTAATCATAATCATGATTGACGTCACTGTGAAAACTTTGGATTCGCAGAATCATTTCTTTAGTGTGGAAGACGATGTAAGTCAAAGTGCAATGGAGAGTATTATCAGTATTATGATGGGATGGGTATTACGTCAACAGGTGAATGACTAATTTCAAAGGTATAATTAATTCTGCAATTTTTTGTACTTTTGTACAGGTATCTGTGCAGCAGTTTAAGGAGCACATTTCTCCAACCCTTTCGATTCCAGTTGAGCAACAGCGCGTAATTTTTCGGGGGCAGGTGTTGCAAAATGATAAAAAACTCAGGGAATATAGTAAGTGATTAATTGCATCAAATAATCATGGCATAAAATATACCAACAGATTGGTGCATAGTCTTTATTCTTTAAAAATGTTGCATATTTTCAGACGTTGCAAATAATACTGTGCACGTTATTCAAAACGCGGGTGGAAATAAAAATAATCCACCAAACCATGCCCCTCCCACTGCACGACCTCCGGATTCCGAAGATGAAGATGATGTCGGCGAAGGAGAAATATTAATTGCTGTGCAGGGTCGCTCGACAGGATCTGCAAGACCCCAAAATGATCAGCAGCCGCAAGGAAGGGCATCTGGAGCGACACGTCGATTAATGGGTAATTTAAGAAATTCATTTTCATTTGGATTAATCTCTAATAAATAAATTCTGCACTCAAGCTTATGTATTTACAAATTTCAAATTTATGCCTATGCTTGCAAAATTTTAGTTGCAAATCAGTATCTCAACCATGCAGCCACTTTGCTGGATAACTTGGAAGATTTCGCTGCAGCATCAGTACCCAGTTCTCCGGCTCCGTCTGCTTCGCCCGGCCGTTGCTCTCCAGAAACCTATCAAAGTCGAATGGAACATGGGGATCATAGTGGATCTCTCGACCCAACGGAAAATCAAGTCGCTGCCCTCAGTCCTGTACTTGAAATGATGACAGCACCGTTAGGACAGTCACCACAAGCTGCGCAGCATTCTGATCGTGATCGACCATCTCCAGCTTCAAATCAAAGGGCAAGTCCTCCGAGACAACCTGAATCAGCCACTCTCTTTGATTTCGCTGTTGCATTACAAGATTACCTTGACGTTCAAGAGACACTTACTCCGTATTTGAGATTTATTCAGGATGCACTTCAACAAAATCGATTGTACACCCTTGAAAATGAATCCAGCAGCACACAGTTTGTGTATGACACGGTGTCATCTGTCATGCACCTTTTGGCCCATTCTATGCACGCTTTCAGTGAAATTATCACTAATTTCAATTTGCCACCGGGGGAGCGGTCTCTCAGTATCAACTCTGCAATCTTGGTGCAACAATCTACTTTAGTTCGTGCTTCCATCGCTTTTGGTTCAAATTTGAATCCCGTCGCCATGTTAGCTGGTGTTGCTAGGGGGGCATCAAATGCAGCAGAGCCACAACAATCTGCAACCCAGTCAGTACCCAGAGGTGAAATCGTCGACCCTACTCCTGCTCCGACCGTAGTCCCAGTCCCAGTCCCAATGGCAACAGTGTCTGTTGACGTTTATGATTCGGAACCTACTATTCCTGATCCTGGAACGCAATCAGTTAGACAAGGGGTAGATCAACGTGCATTAATTAGCCAAGCCATCGCTGAGCATTTGACTAGGACTTTAAATCGTGGAAGGGAAGTTAATATGGCGTCTCAGAATTCAGAAAGGCAACAGCAACAGTCTGCTGGCAATGCATCATCAAGGCCTGCACAACAAGGATTACACGAATCACCGGGGGTATCAGGATCAACAGAAAATGATGGGCGACCACGTGATGACATCAGGGATGGTTCCAGGATTGGTGGAGGTAGCGCCAGTATCAACGCTGAAGGACCAACACTGGAAGATGTATTGAATATGACTTCACCGGATCGACTTCTGCAATTTGACCAGCTTCTACCTTGCCATACACACCACCGTTCACATGAACATGTTGTGTCGGCCCCTGACCGTCCCAATCTGCCCATTGAACTGCGTCGGTTTTTGGATGAATATGAAAATGAATGTAATGAATATGAAAATGAATGTAATGAATGTTTGATTTGATTATACTTGTAATGAGATGTGTGAGAAATATTAATTAAAATTGGATGGGACTATTATTTTCTTAATAAACAATGAAATCGTGATTATTTTTGTAGGCCAAAGCGAAGGAATAAATTTATTTAGCATTTTTAACTAAATGTATGCCTGTGCAGGATTTCTATCAACTCAGCATTAACAAAGCAGTAGTTAAGACAGTGACTGATTGAAAATGAGATTTAGTTAATACTAAATTAGTCTAGTCTGGTTAAAACTGTTAGATTGCTGGTACGATGATGCAAGTATGCAAAAAGGAGATTTTTTGTATCATGTGTCATGGCTGCACGGGTCTTTCACTAAACATAGAGTCAATATCCTGTGTTGTAAATGGAATGCTTACGTTACGTTACATTTCTGCACGACTTACCGGTGTTCAATGAGGTCAACTCATATCAAGTGCAAATCGAACTTCATACAATGTGGAGTGACAGTTAGTTTAGTAGGGTAATGTGAAATGAAATATAAAAAACCATTTGCAATTCCATTAAGCAGTGTCAAGAAAGTCAGTTTGGTATAATGTTGATTTTATTATAACGACTTTTAATGGTCAGATACTTTAAATGAAGTTAATTATTAACATAAGCAAGCATGTTTCAATTCTTTAAATACGGTTAGATTACATTCGTTGACCTGAAGAAATGCAGGATTTGACAATTTTTAGCACGGAAATGGAGCGTTTGTGCAAAATACTCCCAGGTTATTCAATGCAGTATGATCGGAATCTGTTAGACAAGATGAAAAACATTTACCAAGTACATATTATAAGTAAAGATTTTTGTAAAGATGCGAATAAGCCACTGTCAAAATTGACAAGTAGAGACCACTTACCATCATATTCAACTTGCGTTGCCATCGCAGTCAAAGCCATACCTTGTGGGCATAACTGAGGCGCTGTCCAGTCCCCTAAAGTTTGCCCATCTCCTTCGAAAACTGTCAACTTTCCGCTCCCATCATTGCACACCATTCTCAAATTGTTAGCTGCTGTGTTATCCCCCAATAGGACCTGTTCTGCTTGTGATCGCATCTGAAAGCCGACTACATAGCCGTAGTTTGGGCATGTAAACTGGGAACCCCAAGTTCCAAATTCACCAACTAAACCCCATACTTGGTATGGTGGTGTTGGTACACCTTCGCAAAGGGGACTACTACAAGTGAAGGCAATTCCATTTAACGCTGTGTTGTCTGTGCTTGGATCTGGGTCAATCGCTTCTGATTTTAATTGCATCCCAGTAAAGAACTCTCCAGTTCCTGGACACGAATAAATATTACTCCAAAATCCATTATTTGTAACGGTAGGACTCTCTCTGTACGCCCAACAGGCAGTGCAGCAATTATTCTCAAGCACGACAAAAAGTGTCAATGCTAGAAAAAATGGAAACTTTTGCCAATTTTCCATTTTGTAAAAACTACAAAGTGTTTTGAAGAGATGACAATTGTTAGCAATTAAGACAGATTTTACTAGTTGGGCTTCTAAAATCCGAATGATCTTACATCCACAATATCCAAATTCACTTCTACAAGAACATTATGCAGTAATGCAACTTCATTTAGGTAATTTAATTTCATGAAATGCTGATTGATGATTGTATTACTTTCATGTTCAAATATCATTTTGATTTTCCTCATCTCGTGTGTAAAATTTGGATCAAATAACGAATTTGGGTTAAACAACCATTCAGCGTTAGAGCTCTTTGTGTTTAATCAGCAAAATTTTATTCGTTAAAATTAAATTTAAGACTTTTATCCTGTTAGTAAACATTAATTTATAGCTTGGCAAAATATCATTTGTAGAGAAAGTACTACTTTGTAGTAAAGCAAAATATTTAATTTTCCTTTAAAGAAATCTGGAACAAATTTTCTATTTATTCATTAATTAGATTAAAATGTTAGTAAAACATTAATAGTGTAATCGGTCAATATTTGCTGGAATGTAACTGGCGTAGAACGTTTGAAATAGAAGAGATGATAACCCTTTATCTTCAATGGTCTCAAGGAATGCAATAACTTTGTGGCATAACGTAAATTGAAATATCCTGATTTGGGAATAGTATGCAATTCATTCTTTAACGATTCCAAACATGCAAATGCTTCTACATTAACCCAAGCAAATAACTTAAAAAGCTGGTGCAACACAGCAAGTCCACAAACTGAGACAAGTGGACAATTAATCCAAATTTGGAATTTCATACTGTTGAAAAGCCGAATTGTTCCGTAATTTGTTCCAAGGTGAGACCAAAATCCTGCCATTTGTACTCCAACAGTCATTCTGAAGGCGACGCTGTTGTATTCCGTATTCAGAACTTGAAGGTTCCGGTAAACTTTCATGATTTCACTAACTTTTTGAATTTTGGAGTTTGGGCGACTCAGATGAATGCGTTTGTAGTTTATACTGAGAAAGAAACCAAAAATTAGCCTAAAAACCTTGTAAAATATCATGTTATCACAATGCCCCAATTTAGCATACTTTAACTGCTGGATCCAGAATTGGAGAGTAGCTGAGCAACAAATTGAGGTTGTTGCCCATAACAAAATTGTCGTCCATGAGAATGCGGTGAGGTACGCTTCTAAAATGGCAAAGCATACCAATACGTATACCGAGTCTTTATCACAGTCGTCAGATAGCCCTGGAAATAGTACAGAATAAAAGAACTGTGGACTGCGAGGGCTGTCAAGAAACAGGTAAAATGTGACCAACGAATTTCCCAAGACAAGCGCAAAGGCATTCATGACTCCTCCTGAAATACTGTCTGCGGGTAAAAGTCCCTGCGTGGTAATGTGTGGAAAGTATTTTCCTGGTTAAATTACAAAAAAAAATCAAAATTACTTCCAGTACTGATAAAACACATTTATATTAATATTTTAAATCGTTTGTGGTTTTACTTTTTGAAATCGCATTAAAGCTTGTGAAACGATTGATCATTAGAGGAAACCAATCACGCATATCAAATCCATTCAACTGTAGAAATCCACAGTAGAAGTAGAGAACCCAGTAGTAGTAGTGAATACAAAACTCATCGATAGTCACTGTCAAGAATGCGTAGGACTGGTATAGGCGAATAGTCATGAAAATAATCTTTGTCCACATGAAAATCGCAAAAATTATCCATAAGCTGTAGGATAGTTTGCTTTTCGTTTTGGACATCTTTTGACCATTCCAATGCCATTCGAATGGGGTGCAGTGCAATTTGAATGCCAAGGTGTAGTAGGCTCCCATCAATCGTAGGGTTTTTGCGGATAACATTTTAAAAAATATATATATAATTAGCTGGAAAGCTAATTGCTTATTTTTTGTGATAGTTTCTAATATCTCTGGTGCAAAATGGAAATGAGTGAGTAATTGGCAAGATTTTTTTTGGCAGTTCATGCAAATATCTTTGCAAAGTCAGCGCGAGAGTGACGTTCCAATTTCACTGAGAAAACTTAATCGAAGGAAGTGAACTTTCTTTATGGAAGGTGGTCAGTGGTCACTAAATGTCTATATCCATCGTCCTATACGTAATTTATTCTAAAAAGACACATTCTTCTTTGACTGTCATTCGTGTCAGTAATAAATGCAAAGAAACTGATAAATTGTGAATCCCTCGCTTTTGAAGGATGTTATATAATTGAATCTTGATTTCTTTATGCTTACGTCGTATTTATTTGGGTGAGCTGTGGAAATTTTCTATCCTAATTTACCCAGAAATGATAAAAAGCCTTATAAATATTTCCCTTGTTTATCGTATCCGTAATAGGCACTCTTTAAAAATATGCCTATTTTGTTTGTTACATGTTTAATCTTGGTTATTTAAGAGGGGTGCTCGGGTGCTGTCTCTCTTGGTTATTCAGTAAAATAATTATCGCATTTAAGATTAACTTACGTAGTTTATTTTGAGCACGATTTGAAGCTAGGGCTTATAATATGATTATGATAGTGTTATATGACATTCTTTCAAATGTGAAAATAACATTCCCTCCGTGAAAACCAATATACCTACATATACATTACAAACTATGACCACAAGTAGCCGGAAGTCTGAAGCTTTAAATATGTACTTGTTTGCGTCATGCTGTTTATAGTTCATTTCGGTCACCTTTTTGACGTTGTTGAACTCTGAGAAAGTGGTGTTTCTTGAAGGTCTTCTGAAGTAGAGTAAAAGCTATTTGATGTTACAGTACATCACTAATTTATTAGAAGAAAAATTTATGTAGCTTATGAAATTTTAAGATTGAAGTTGAAGGTACTTAGGTAGGTAAACAGAAATTTTCTTCTCAATGACAAAAACGAGCGCATAATGAAAGCAAATATGATGATCACTGATCATCATATTTTTAGGCCGTAGCAACAAACAATAGCAAATGCAAAACTGGACAGTGGACAATTTTTTAATTGGGGCCAATACAAAACTTTATACTTCTTCACGATTTATCCTTGTAATAATTATTGTTTTCGAATAAAATCATTTAATGAGCTAAAATTACAGATAATGATGAATCATTGATATGAAAATGTGAACCCGTTAATCACAACACAACATAAATTGAAATAGCTAAATCTCCTACCAATTAACTGCCCAAGTTCAGACTTAATTAAGGCATGAAATGCGTAAAAGTTGTTGAGTCTTCTCTCTAATAATAAAATGAGACAACTAACAAATAATTCATTTTAAAATGGCATCATCAATTACACATAACAGCTAAAGTGGTTGCCTGCTTTTCGTTGACATGTCAAGCTACCTACACATTAAACATTTTCTAAAGTTTCAAGCTTTGGTTTTTCTGCTTTAATTAACTTGAGGTGCCTATTCGTAAAAGTAAAGCCTACTAAAGCATACCAACAAATATATGTACAACA
>JAQFXM010004923.1:0-16037 GCA_034693345.1 Entomobrya multifasciata
TCGTTATCGGTACCCAAAATAACGATAACGTAACGATAACGATCGGTATTTCTACCGCGGTAAATAACGATCCCCAATACTGCACAATGCCAATAGCTGCAAACCAGATTAGTACAAGGACTATATATGGTTTCCATTTCGCAATACTATTTTGTAACACATCGACCACAGATCCATTTGTTGGGTTACGGCAGCTTAAGTAAATAATTGTAAACACTAGACCGGAAAGGTCGTGGTAAAAAACAATATTTAACCTAAATAGTATTTTTGATTGCTAATTTAAATTATCATATTATGGGTCACCCCATCTGCAAAACAAAGCTACTTGAAAATGTGAAGGGGGGGCAGTAAAACCTACTATGGTCATATCTACCAAGCCAAGTTACAAATAAATTTGTTGGTAACAGTACGTTTGTAACCATCTCGTCACTTTCGTTTTATTGTTAAAAAATACGCTTCGTCCTAATATTCATTAGGGTTTCCCGTGAATGAAATTGTTCAAAGTGAAGCTTTTGCCATCGAGGAAACAACAAAGATTTAGAAAGAGGACCTAAATACATCACGCTTACTTAATGGCAAAGATACACAATTTGCAATATAAAATATTAACATTGAAGTCACTGTTTCTGTTAGTTATTATTATGATGCAACAAAAAAGTAACAGACGTTACATAAAAGTGACAAATTATGAACAAAAGCATACCTATATGTTAAGCAGCTTTTATTATTTCGCAATGCTCAGGTTACCACAATTGCAATCTCCTAAACTAATAATGAAAAAGCCAATATTCTCTTTCTTTTGACTCGAACGTGTCTTAGGTACTTCCCCTAATATCACATTGGACAAAGTTGATATACTTCCATTGTGTGTTATTCAAACTCAAATTGTATCCCAATAAAATGCAATAAAGTATCTTGAAACAGTGACGGCAGTAATTTGCTTCGTTTCAAGGAAACTATAAATGTATCAACAGAAACAACGCACATTGTAATATTAACTTTCTACCTCTGTTGATATTATATTTCGTTCATAACCAATCCTGATTAAATACAAATTTAGAGCAATAAAACAAACAAATGTTGAGTGAATTTAATATAAATACGGCATATTAATTTTTGAGACTACTTTTTTGCAATTTGTACTAGCCAATAATATTGTTCTCCAAGAGTATAACGTTCTGCTTAACGAACTTTGAAAGATGTAGTTTTTGCTTCATGCAATTGTGATTAGAACTACGATTTTTACATTTATGTTACTATGAACAAATATTTAATGCATTTATGAGCAAAATAAAAGTGTAAATTAAACTTGGTGAAAGCACGTGTGTAAAAGGTAGTTTTTTATTGCAATCAAAAACGAAAAAAAGGATATGTTATACCAGCCAATTTGAAGATAAAACATCAAAATAGTCTTATAATTTCAGGCATTTTTTTATTTTAACAAGTATTACCTAAATGAAATTGAAAACGCACGTTCCAGATGTAAATATAATTTCATCATCTAAAACGTTTTTGAAAGTATTACTTGTGTTCTGAGCTTTTAACTTCAAGGTAATTTTAGACGTCTGAAGAAAGCAATTTACCTAATTAAATTTTTGAATGACATCTATATGCGTTCAGAGATTCCGGCTGTTCCACAAAGTCCTAGGGAAAACATATTTGAGCAATCAAATATACACAAAAGATTGTTGTATAATTTTGAGAAGACGTTGGAAGAATGACGTAAACAATGATATTAAAAAGGAATTATTGAAAGGTTACCTTTTTTGTAGATATAGCATTATATTAAGTCTAGAGAATTATAATAACGTAACAGAAACGATGTTTTACATGCCGTAGCTCACATATTTTTAATGAACATATCATTATTTTAATTGTATAAAATTCCGTTGGGACAGAAATAGATACAAATCATCTTGTAAAGAGTGATTATTTTTAAGCCATACAAACAAAACTAATTCCCTCATTTTGTCGAAGTCCTTTGTCTAATTACATTTCTTTGCAGAAAATCTTTGTAAAAACAGTCAACAGAAAGCAAAGACAGAATAATTACCACAATCAAATACAATACGTAGTATTTATATAAGAAAAGTGCACGAGAGAAATTTACGTAAACGTTATTTGAAAAAAGGCAAAAAGTTCAATCTTGAAGCATGGTTTGATAAGATTTTTAAACGCTACCAATATGTTTTAACACTTGTATTATATAAACATTTGTTATAACATTTCATTGCAATTTTCCATAAGATTGATTTATTAATATTTAATTAATAATACTTTTTAATGACTCTGAAAATGCTAATGCAAGAACGCTTTCATCGAAATAATGCTATGTGAATATCTACCAAAGCCAAAAAATACGAAATCAATTATGTTCCATAATCTTTTTGATGATAGAATAAGACGTGGCTTGAATATTAAGAATTAAATAAGACAAAAAGATAAATATCTTGACTTGATCAAAACATGTTAATAACAAGAAAAAAATTGTTTAATAATAACGCTGTTAAAAGTCTTATCAAGTAAGCTGGAAAAGGAACTCTATCAAAACATGGGAAATACATTCATATCTATCATCCTTGATAAAACGCACTTTCACATAGTCTTCAGCAATAACAACTTTCCAGACGAATTCGAACCCTTGTGTCTACACATATAGACGTCAATAAAGGGAATACTGATGCTTTCGTAAACTTGAATCATCATAACACTTTGAATGTCTGAAGTTGCAGCGGTATGGCTACCAATATCTGCGTGCAAAGTTAAATAGAATAGAGTAATATAATATACATAATTAAACAGTCGTATAACTATAGCTGCCCTATGTCCGATTCAAATGTGTGCACGTATGATTAAGTTGTTTGTTTACAATGTGATTTCATATTACTTGTGTAAGGTTTATCAACTTCTTTACCAAATGTATAGAAAAATATATATATGGTCAAGATAAGTAAGTCATGTAAGA
Organism: Entomobrya multifasciata; assembly: GCA_034693345.1. Lineage (NCBI taxonomy): Eukaryota > Metazoa > Arthropoda > Collembola > Entomobryomorpha > Entomobryidae > Entomobrya > Entomobrya multifasciata. Next base: position 2,966 of record JAQFXM010004923.1, read on the forward strand.
AGTGACAGCAATATGTATGTATGTATGTATATTTTGAACTTGTATATCATTTAAAAAACACAAGAACATTGGGAGAAATAAATCGTGAAGAAAATTGTAGTATTGTTGCATTATTATTTCAGAGATTGTTTTCATTTAACATGTCAACATTACTACTGTCAACATGCCTCTTGCGGGTCAGAATAGAACACACTATGAAAGTTGCAGAATTTTCTAGCAGTGCATTTAACTTCTTATACATGCCAAAATGTTTGCAATAATATCAATAATCAACATCGTTAACATGTCTATGGTTGTGACTCAAGGTGAAATCATCGTATCTCTGCAACTCATACTTCAGCTCAATTTCCGCATTATTCATAAAAATGTCACAAAAAGGATCTACGAAAACATAGTGCTTATTTTTATGTTTAGATCAATAAGAAGGAATTACAAATTAGCTGCTGTGACGTATTTGTATTACAATTATTGCGCACTTTTCGTTTGACGATAGATGTTTCACAGGAAGTGCTTCACAATATTTAAATTAGTTTTACATGTGTCGTCTTCAATTTATTTGTATGAACATCAAAAATCTGCAATCCTTGAAAGGATTTTTTTAGATAACGGGTAGATGTAAGATATCAGGAACATGCAACTAATGAGATTGAAATTTGTACATAAATATTTTTGTTGTCCAAAGACATCCTTGCTTAACAAGCCATCATTATTTTCACAAACTTTCAAACATTAGTCATTCTATGAGCATCACTTTTTATGTGAGCAATTTTTTTGATAATGATACCTCATCAGCAATATATTGTACAAGGTTTCCTGGAATAACAGTAGTTCTGTATTATTAAATGAAGTATTTGGAAACTGCACGTGTAAACCTTTGGCCTTCGATGTAAATCAAGTAATAACTGTAGCCTAATATTACTAACGTAAGTATTATGATCAATACTGATTGAGAAACATTTAAAAAATTTAGGTCTGATTTATGAATTATTTTCAATGTTTTAACTAGAAAACATGATTCTGATATTTTCATCAAAACATTTCAGTGAACAAACAATAATGAAAATCAGCTAAATTAAATTGTACTTGATTTTTAGTATTCAAGTTTTGTCAAGAAAATTTATACTTTAAAGATATTGATGTTACGATACATCACTACAGTTATCAGTACAAAACAGCAGTCAAACTCAATTATCAAATGCCAGACACATTCTTTTTTTCTTTTATGTAAACTTACACGAGCAAGCTTATTTTTTCAAGATTTGTCTAAAAATAAATTATTACACTGCGACGTCTAACGTGTTTGTTCGTTTGTCAAAGAAGCAGTTTTGACTCAAAAAAGTTTTTCAGTTGCGTAAATGTCTTTTGAAGATACATACATGTTAAGATTTAAAAAGTTGGTCCTGATGTACCAATACATGCGAACTGGTAGGATGTTTTTACAGCTAATAAATGTTATTAAATATGGCTACAAAATCACGATGTTCCCAATAGGTTATCCTAATATCAAAGTATTCTTGTTGGCACTTTTGTTTTTGATTGAAGCATGCGTTTGGTTTTTTGTCAACAGACGAGTTATGAGTAATATTATATGTATATATTTTACTGACTGCTGTAAAAAATCGTTTCAAAAACCATTCCAGAAAACGCTATGTTCTTGGGCACAAAATAAATAATTAGTCAATGGAACTTCAGTTGACATTTTGTTCCTTTTTCACACCTCAATACATAACTTTCTTAATTGTAAACTCGAAAGGCAAAGTTGTCATGTGTGATTTTGAATGACTTCGATTTTGACGTAAATTCGCATCTTTTTTGGAACCGCTTAGAAACAAACATGATATTTTGCTAATAGCCTGTTATTTTCTCTTGGCCTGTTGCCCTACTTTAAAAAACATGTATTGTACATAGCATGATGTCATCTGATCAAAAAAATAATCTATTTTAGAATTCGCAAATATTTTAACATAAATTTCATAATTTCGGTTATGAGTTCTACTAATATAAAATAGCAACAGATTCGTAAAACATTTCAAAAGAAAGTTTTTTGTAGGAATATTGAGTCTTTTTACAAAGAGTGTACAAAAAGGATTAAATGGATGACCAACTGAGTTTGACATGAAAAGTTTTATGACTAATATTGCAGCACATATTAGAGCTGCATTTAAAATCTGCTAATTTATAGTATTCCAACGAAAGCGAGTCTGAAAGCAAAAAAATAAGAGCGTGCAGAAATATGTAAGACTATATGATATTTGTGAGATTTGATGTAAAGTGTTTGTTTGTTTACTTGTTTACTTGCGAAATCAAGTAAACTAGTTATCCTTTAACAAGTTCTAGAATATTATATGCAAACGGTCTGAACACATATATGCAGCTAATATTGTGTTGGTCTTAGCAGTATTTTACAAATGAGCTACCCAAAAGTTTCCGGAACTTCGAACGTCAAAGCATTACGAATATAACGTAGTTCAGTGCATGCCAAAAGTCCTTACATCACATATAGTAAAAATTAATGAACATATACATATGTATATATTTACTACTAACTTTTTTACAGAATAACTCCAAGAATCAAAACAAAAAAAAAACAGTATAACTCCAAGAAGTATGATATTTTTGGAATAGAAAAAATGTGTGCCTAACTTCGTTTTTTCTTTGGATAAATTTCTATATTAGGAGTACACCCAGAAAATGTAAAAAGCAAGCAATTATTTATAAAAAACATGCTACACGTACATCAAATCTGCCGTCATTAGTAAATTAGTCAAGTGTTAATCATACCTTCAGTTTCAGCCTTAGTTATCATCGTTTGGCTCCGGTACCTGTGCAGGTACATCTTGAGGCAGATCACACAGTAATCATTTGGTGGTTCCGGGATATGAACATGTTGCACTGCCATAGCAATATTTTCGGCATTATTAGATGGGTTCTCCGAATCATTTCCTCGTCGATGTCTCCATCGTCTTTTGAACTCATCTTGAAACTTTCCCGATAGAATTGCGTAAATAAACGGGTTCACACAAGAGTTACTCATTGCCAACCAGTGAATCCATAACCAAATAATGTTGATGTAGTAAAAATTGTTGATTTTTGGGAAATGAACCTGAACAATGTTATATGTCTGATACGGCAACCAGCAAGCAGCAAACACAACAACCACTACAACCATCATTTTTGTCACTATCTTTTTCTTGTTTATAATCGCAGCCTCCCGATTTCCCACACTGATTCCAGGCGTAACTGCATCCCAAAGGTGAATTTTAGTCTTGTTGTATGCAAAGCTGATGGCAGAAAGAGGTGCTACGTACTGCGCAAGTACTAAACACTGATAGTAATACCACTTGAATGAGTCCGATAAATATTTGCTTTGACAGAATGGAATGGTTTCACTGTAGTCGTCATTATAATATGTTTCCACGCTACAAAAGCAATCAATTATAAGCTTTAAATTAAAATTACGATTAAAGTTAAGTTACTTTTTATTCTAAAAAATACCTGAAATCCATTAAAGTTGGTATTGCAATACCAATTGATGTAATCCAGATTATTACAACGACAATGCATGGTGTCCATTTTGAAATATTGATCTGTAGCGGATAGACCACAGCTCCATATCTCTGTAGCGCAATGGCAGCCAACGTAAATACGCTAACCAGAACGGAAAGCTCCTGCAAAAAAATATAACCATGATTAATAAATATTCACAAACATAATATTTAGATGAATATATACAGTATTATAATTAGAATTTAAAACATACCTGAGTAAATGGGCAAATAGGACAAAGAAAGTTTGGAGCATACCATCTTTGAAACAAAGCCGCTTGAAAATGTAGGGAAACAGTTACTACTGCTATGATGATATCAGCCACAGCCAAGTTACATATGAATGTGTTGGTGACACTCCGCATGCTTTTTGATGCCTATTCAGAATTTTAAGGGACAAAAGTATGTATTGCAATTGCTAAATATGAAGTATTATAAGATTATGAATAAGTAGTATTTGTGAGGAGTAACACATATCAAAACCAAATGCAATACTAGCCCGTTACCAATTATTGCTGTTATAAAAATTGCAAAGTAGGCAATAAAAAGCGCAACAATCCAAGCTGTGGGAATTTGATATAGTTTTTCTCTTGATATTAGGTTGAATGATATTGTCTCAATAATTGTGAAATTTGACGTACAGTTGTATTCGTCAAAGACGTTACAGTTAACAACAGTACTAGAAAAAACGTGATCCATTTTGGTTAGATAAGTTCAAGTACCATTTTTTTGATAAAATGTATTCTTGAAGAACTAAAATATATTCTGTGGGGAGTTTTCATCTGATTCGGATCCAAGACGAAGCACAACTGAATGTGGAGCTGCTGGCTGTTCAAGTTTATATTTTGATGGCGTGTAAAAATGGAGTAAGCTGGGAGAGCGAGTTGGAAATTCTCAGCGAGTCAGCGAAACACTTGTGTACTTTTTGCAGAAAATTGAAAGCTTCCAGACAGTGAAAGCAAGTAGCGTCTGCAAAAATTTCAAGCAGAGCTGGTAAGCAATGACAAGATGGTATGCTTTGCTTATTAGATCACATAATAGCATGATGTATTTATTACATAATTTTGAACCAAATATTGATAAAGTAAAAGTATTAGCATAAAAGCAGAATTTTTGAAAAGGTTTTCCTAAATATTAGAATAGTGTTACCTAAAACTTGTCATCCTGTTACAGGGAATATCGGGTAAAAATCGGATCATAAGCAACACTCCAAGGAAATGTCGTGGGTTGCAAAATGTTATGCACCCAAGCCAATAATAATATTTAGGTAGGGTCAAAAAACGTTTTTTTATAAAGGGGCTAGTCATATCTTCATAAATTATATGCATTTAATAAGACTGTTGAATTTTATCCTACAAAATATATTTTTGTAAAATACTTTACGTTATATTCAGGTTTAACGTGTGTTACCGTTTTTCAAAATTTACGACTTTCTTTCATCAAGTCACACAAAAAAATAGTCTAATGTTTTATATTATTATTCTAATTAGTGCGAAAAAATGGTGAAAAACTGGTATGCCTGTAAATTTACTAATATCTTTCATAGCATGTCTGGCATAGTATAAACCCTTACATTTAATTATAATTGGAATGTATTCAAACATAAAAAAATATAGTGTACTTTTAAAACCCGCATTTATTTTCTTTATTTATTACCAATTATTCCTGACGAGTTTACTTAAACCCATGGATTTTTTGTGGCGAAATTTTCTCTGCGTGAACCTTAGTGAAAATCGGAACACGTGTTATATTTTTTTGTTTTCATAACTATGTGTTATAAGAGTAGGCTTTTCTTCATACCGTTATATGTTATGCTTGTTTATTTTTTCGTAACTAATCTCGCTTCAATTCCATACCAAAAATAATTACCAAAACAATAGTGGATGTTTAGTGACACAAGGATTGACATCAATAAAGATGTGATAGGACAGGTAACAACTCCACAAGTCTCTAGGAAGTATATGTACATTACGCTTTGCAGAGAATTAACGTGACGCTAGAGCACGAACCAAGGTATGCATAACGGTTTCGTAACTTTATATACCTTCAGAATAAAACCATATGACCTTTATATGGCTCTTTGCACTCTGTTTCTAGTTACTCAAAAAATATCATAATTGACAAGTTGGCTTCCCTGAAATTATATGAGGAGGACCGCATTGCATAACAGGCATTCAACACGAAAATGAAAGTTACTGTATAATAAATGTACAACTAAATCAACAAGGATCCTTTTTCATTCAGATACAGTTTTCTGTGTAAATAGAATAATGATTTTTTTAATATTATGTAACTACTGCAGTTATAGAATACTTAATCTTTAGCTTGTACTGGAAAAAATATTCTGTTGGCAATATGGAATGGCAGATATATGATTTTTATACTTATTTGTACTGATTTTAACAATAACGGTAAACATTTATTTTTTACTTGCTGCTTGTTTTAATTAAAAAAGTGTTATAGAGTGTATGGTATGTCTCCACCACCAGGGATAACTAAATTTTTTTAAATGAAGAGTTTCAAGTTCAATAAATTGACGAAAAAAATATCAATTAATGGTATGAAATATTTTAACATGTGCTTTCTAAAACACACTAGTATAATGAAAAAATGGGACGCAAAAGTAGAGTCGACGACTGCTACATAGCTGATTTTTAGTCCAAATTTTAATAGTATACAATGCAATTTGTTAATTTTTTTAGTCAACCACCAACAAGTATTTCAGTTACGCATAATCTTGTCACATACTTACATAAATAAGCACTCCTTGTCCATTCAGTGAATAACAGAACTTTTTGTATTATTCCATAAAACATTGTACTGCACATGGACACGTATGGCCTTCGACATGTATCAAACGATAACTGCTAACATCTTGGTGTTACGATAAATTCTGATAAATTTGTATTTCAAAAGTATTTGGGTTTCAGTTTGGCCTTTAATCATTTTTATTGTTTCCTATGAAATCACTATGAAAAGCATGAGTCTGAGTTTCATCGAGTAAAAATTAAAGTAATTGGCAAATTTCATCAGGATATTTCTATTTTCATACGATACTGGGAATCCGTGAAGTCAGTATATTTATATGTAAGTTTGTTCAAAGCTTTTTATACTCGGCTAACGATGTTTCGAAATATTTCTGCTCGTAAAGTTACAAATTGCCAGAAATATGCCTTTCGTCTTCTATAACAACTCACACAAGCGTGCTTTAACTTTTGTCAAAAGAAAAATTGTTTACAATTTTTACCCTGTTACATATCGTATGTTGGTTTGTTTAACATGTAAGCAGTTTTTTATCAAAATATTGTGAGTACAGTTCCAAGACAAGTTTGGCATTTACAAAGTTGGTCTAGATGACCTTTAAAGTCAAAATAGGTTTTGAAACATCTCATTCTATTTGATTTTACAAGCACAATTCACACCAATTCAATAAAGAACATTTCAACTCAGGTAGGAAAAACACATGCTGCCTAATATCCTACCAAAATTTAATAAAGTTACTTGAACTAATTGCGGGAATAATTTGTTACTTCTCAGAGAAAATGTTATTAAAATATTAGGATTAAATGATAAGTATGGTATTTTCAATCTTTTTATAAAAATCATAATTCTGTTTTTTTAAATAAAATCCTAATTAAAGTAAGTGATATTGTTCAACTAGAAACTTGTTTGATTACTCAAGAATGGAAATCACTACGTTAGCAAGCATGTTTTTCTTATTATATTTTTTTCAAATAGTTGTATATTCAGATAACGATGTCAAAAAACATCAGTAAAGAATATCAGCCTGTTCGTACACTTACCAAATGCCACAAATTTTTTTTCATCTTTCATAAAATCTTTCACAGGCATATATATTTCATCAGTACTTGTCAGAGGAAAATCGCGACAATTTTAACACTATTACATATATACTATGTTTTCCTGTTTTTCAAATAAGCAGTTCTGACTCCAAGAGAGTTATCCAACATGGTGAAACCTTTCGAAGATAGATGTTAACATTTTTTTGAAAATTGCACAGTCATTGCATTGATTTGTCAGTACACGTAAACTAGTAAATATTTATTATGTGCGAACCCGATTTTAATGATCAGGTTTATTACAACGTTGCGACAGTCAAAAAGTTTCCCAATGATCACGCAGGTTTCTTTGTTTTTTTTATAAGTAAATTGATGTTGACGTATAGTTCTATGCTATGGAAAAGCTATTTTTACACTGTTTGCGTAAAATCATAGACAAATTCCTATTTCTAGATGCGTTTGAATGCATATTTGAATGAGCCATTGCGTTTCCGTATTTTAATCAGCAGTTGAGTTGTACTAAACCTTCTATTTATTCATAATGACTGCTATAAAATTTAATTGCTAAACCTTCCAATGATTGTCTTTTATTCAAAGGCACAATTAAAATATTGGCCTACTGGAAATTCACTACAAATCTTATCCGTCTTAGATTTTAAATTAGAAATGTTTAAGATGTAAGTTTACTAATTATTAACTCAGAAAGTAGACTTAGCATGTGTGATTCCTAATGAGTTCTTTGAAGAACTTCACATGGACCCTATTTTCACACACTGTTTTGCAAAACTCTTTTGATATTTTACCCACTCGAAGCGGTCCTTTTGTTTAAACCTGTTGGCTAAATAGTGTTAAAACACAGATGCTTCCCACAGCTTGACGGCCTTTTGAATGTAAAGATAGCCGAAATCGTGCATTACCTTTTCCGAATACTTTCCCATGGTTCCTACCTATGTACTTATGAGGCGTTCCCTACAATACATTTATCCACTGTTATAAAAAACATAAAGTTGCAACTTCTCGCAAAAACATTTAAAAAAAGGCTTGAGTGACCAATCGGAGCGCAAACTCAAAGAGTTCTCAGTTATGAGAATATACACAATTTGTGTGCTGTTGTGCAAGGTATTTGCATGTGTAATTTCATGTAACAACTTCCAGACTATTACATGCAAGCAATTTTCTCTTTTATATTCCATTAGTATGGTACTCTGCCGATTTTTTTAAACTTCCAGAACTTTGAATGTCAAAGTAAGATAACCATGTATGTAATTGAGCAAAGAAAAAGTTCTTATAGCATAAATAGAAAGATAGATTTTATATGAGTTTATTCGCAAAATGAGTCCACTAATCACAAGTAAACATACATTCCAAAATTTCAGAAAACACTCGGTTTATTTTGTAAATGAAATAACTTTATCCCTAAGTTCTTTTAATTTTATGGCCTTATATTTCGTTTAAAGTTTTAAATGCACTTAAAAAGACAAAATTAAGACATTTTTGACACAAAATATTATATTGAAGACTTTTACATCATTTAGTAAATCAGTCTAGGGTTAATTTTACGTTGAAGAGTCTCATCATTTTTTTTCCAGCCAGTCAAGCGTTCCGGCAAAAGAAACTTTGGATATACTATAGACATCAGTTTTCGTGTCTTGGATATTTGTGCAAGTGACGCACGGGGACTTTGTCTAAAAAAATGGTCGAAGACGTATATGGTAGAAAGTCATTTTGGTCTAAAAAAAAGTGATCAAACAAAAAAGTATATTTTGGTCAAAAACAAATTTGTCTAATTTTTTGTTCTATCCTATTAAGTCAAAATGATTTCATTGCATATTCTAAATCTTTTTTAGCATAGAACAAATAATTAAGTAGATTTAATTACTCTGTTCTGAATTTATGCCTAACGTTACGCACGCTTAAATACGAAAATGAACACAGTTGACTATTTGAAAGAAATTGCAACTGGTAGGTGTGATTACTAATTACCCAGATAGTATGTACGTGACGTGGTTTTTCGTGAGTGCTTGATACGTTTTCTGAATTACGATATTTCCCATGTAGTCATCCGAATGAATGTTTCTTTTTACAACCGATATCATTCCCACCACAGGAGAAGCATGAGGATCAGATGTAAATTTTCTAACAACTGATCATGATCAACCACTTTGGAATTAGAGATATGCTAATGTATTCTTTAGTAAACATGTTTCACAGACTTATTGATGTTTTAGGTAAGCAAATCACAGCGAAGTAACTTTGTCTGTGTGTAAGGCTCGCATAATTTATGAAAAAAACTGAAATATCGCGAGATAAAGTTCTATCTGGGATTTAATGGCATACATAATGGCACCCTTCAATTTATTGCTTTTCATGGTCAAGATTAGAAAGATCGTTTTTTTATCATCCATTCGGGGCGCGAAATTAAATTTTTTGGGTGATAATCGGTTTTCAAAAAATCTACTTCGGAGAGGAAATCTATTACTTGTGAAATGTTTCGATTAAATAAAAGTAATATTTAGGACGAATCTTTGTCACGCTGCACAAAATAAGGCTTTTTAGATACAATTGTGTACAAAGAAACAAGAACCTGCACTACCATTCCAGTTTCCACATTTATAAATTAACTGTGTCTTTCAGAACTAATTCGATGAAAGATGACTGCATTATTTTTTTCAGGTAGAGTAATTTTTGAAGATGTAGAAATGTAATTGGTCGAAAATGGCATTCGACCATCATGATAATCGACCAAATTTACCGTTTGACTAAAATGTTATTCGACTACTTTTTTTTGGCCCAAAATGTCATTCGACTACTTTTTTTCGATAATCTCCCCTAAGACCGTGCAAGTACCACTTGTGGGCAGACCACAAAAGCTTGAACAAAATGTTGTTATCATCCTAGTTTTTTTAGATTTCTTATTTATTTTGGTGAATTTATGAGTGAAACATTCTAAACTTTAAACCTTTGAAAGATATTTATAAAATACCTGGGACTTTTTTTCATTCCTAAAGCTTTAGATTCTGTTACAGCGTGTTCGATTGTAATTAAACAAAGCTGATTTGCTTACATAAAAATACATAAAGGTAATACTTTTTATGTTTTTCAGGCAAAAATTGTCCCGAAACGTTTTTATATAATTACAATAGAAAATAATCTTGTAAAGATATAAATATTCTTCAATAAGCGCTTATCTGAAGTGGTGTTAAGTATTTCACTGAATTAAATTGGTTTGCCATGAAAAAAATATGAGTACACTACAATATGCTGCATAAAAACATTGTATATTGTTTATGTTTGCTCACAATTCAACTAACACGGGAACTAAAAAAAATGTCTCGAAGTCCGGACGACGTAAAATAGATTTTCTGGGGTAATTTTTTACGTAGATCACAATTCGGAATTTATTTTCTGCAAAACGTACGTTTTGGGGTTTTAATTTGCACCCACATTGGCTCCAACGCACGCACGGTTAACATGTAAACAGCTGAGCTCACGCACGCTTCTACTTTTTTTCAGGAATTGAGCGTTAGCTCAGCTGATTACGTAATAACCGTGTGTGCGTTGCAGCCAATGTAGGTGCAAATTAAAACCCCAAAAAGTGAATAGTTTTGCAGCAAAATAAATTCAGAATCGTGATCGACGTAAAAAATTACCCCAGAAAATCTATTTCATGTCGTCCGGACTTCGAGACATTTTTTTAGTTCCCGTGTAAGACAAAACTGATGAGTACTTATTTGTGGTGTAGACTCAAAACATTCTCCTTGGGTGATTTGTTCAATGTGAAAATCAAAACAATTTTTTTGTTTTGTTCTACTAACAGTACTTTATTAGAGTATGCCTTCATATTTATCGTCATTAGGTCCACAGGTATCGACGTCGGGTTTGCTTTGTAAGTATTTTTTATTTGCTTTAGATCCAGGAGAATAATTTAAGCACCAAAAAATCACTCACAAAGTGAGACAAACATTGACATCATTAACGATTTGATACAACACGTAACGACTCCGTGAATCTGTATGGAGTAAATTACAAGTAGACTTGTAGAGAATTAACGCTACAGTAGGGCACATGTTAAAATAAAAGTAATGGTTTTGTAAGTTCCTAGACACGCAGAATGAAAGACTATGAATATTTTATGACTGTATGCACTCGGGTTCTAGTGACACTACCAACAAAAACTTCAATATGAACAAGTTGACTTCGCTGATATTTTCTGATGTATAGTGATGTATAGAACAGACATGGAACAGAAAACTGAATGTTGTAGCACAAAAATGTACATGCATTAATAATACGGAACATTTACCAAACTAGATACAGTTTTCTGTGTGAGAGAAATGATATATATTTGAAAAACCTGGAACATTCTGTAGTTCCACAGTAGACAACCTTTAGCTTCCATGGGAAAAATATTCTGGGGCTACATATGTTGTGTATCGTTTTGCTGAAAAATTATCTTAGTTACTATTAGTACTAATTCCAATATTATTATTATTCGAATTTCAACAAATTTTTGGGTAATGGTCAGTGAATTTCCATCGAAAACACCACCTGTATATTCTACACAACCACTATACCTGATTTCAAAAGTACATAATTGTATCATACTGCTTAACAATATTCTTTTGAGACAGTTAAGTCCTATTGAAATTTTGTACCTGTCGTCACATGTACACGGGCCTTGAAAAAATGTTGGTTATTTCCACATTCTTACAAATTACATTACACTTTCCAGTTCACTTAATTTTTATTTGGGTAAAAGCTCAAAAGATAAATGTTCAGCTAAAAAGGATTTCCAGGAAAAATGCACCCTGGTGGGATATTTCACAAAAAGCCTTTTCAAGTCTCATAATGCATTATACTCATGAGGCTACTTCCTTTTACTTATCTCCTGTTTTCGATTTTACTTTTCATCAAAGCTTTCAGTTAGGTTGGATTTTCCTTATCTTCCTTCAAATTTCAACACTATATTTCATACGTTTGATAGAAACCCTTTTCAATAACATTGTGGTCGCTGAGTTTTACAAAATTGAATAAAAGATATAAAAGCAAAAAAGCTTTTACGCGTAAAATTTTTCTGCCACTGCACATCTAACCCGATTTGCTTGAAAATTTGTATGGACATTTTTTCGTGACAATGTAAAAGGATATTCTAATATTACGATAAATAAAAATGTCTGCCAAAAATAAGTAAAAAGTTTGGTTATTCACAGAAATGTCAAAGATGGGGAAAACTTTCGCTAAATACATGAGTATACAAAGCTCTCCATAAAACAAAAACAATTCACAATCTATAAATTTAAAATTACAAAGAACCACATAAATATACAAGTACAAACCTCAACAATTCAAGAGAATAGGTCCACCGACGTCTGCAGAAAAATATAGGATTTACTGTACAAAAATGTGGTATACTATAACCACCTCAATCGATGTTACTAACGTTTAACAGATGATTGTTTTTCGAGGAAATCTAAAATGGAAATAAAATATACCCAACGCCACACAAATTCACAAATCCACTGGTTGCACGTTTAAATCAACGTTTTGTACTACAACCACATTGTTTTCATTATCACTGCTTGGTACATTATTATTAATAATTGTAACTGATCTGCTTCCTTGCCTCGTCCACCGCTTTTTAAATTCTTCTTGAAACTTTTCATTGAGAATTGCATAGATGAACGGATTCACACAAGAATTGCTCATTGCCAACCAATGCAAACAAAA
>JAQFXM010004924.1:0-16034 GCA_034693345.1 Entomobrya multifasciata
ACCTAAGGTGTATGTGTACCAAGTTTGGTGTCAATTGGATAAGTAGTTTTTGAGAAATCGTGTTGACAGACAGACAGGATATCCAAATCATTAACTACCTCTTATGCGATTTCATCGCTTTCGGTAGTTAATAAAAAGCATCTCTCACTACCAGATTGGCAGACAATATATATGTATGTGTAAAAAAAACTTTTACTATCATATCAATGAACGGACAGCATAAATATTAAATCCCCCAGTCACACTTATGCACCGAAACACGGTGTTATAAAGCGTAAAGTTTTAAAAACAACAAAAATGCATCAGTAAGCAAGTTGAAAAGATACAATTTTTAAGGCAGATCAAGAATGCGTTATGCAATAAGAGAAACACGCCCTTTCTTTTTAAACATCTGTGTCCGTCCAGTAAATTTAAAATGTAATAGAACATTCATAAGAATTCCGCTTGTATGTAAAATCCAACGATACCAGTTGGTGATAACGTGCTGAAAAATAAAGAATGTGATAGGGAGAAAACTGGGACCCTCTCTGACCTCATCGATTTGACTCAATTCAGCCACCGTTTCTAATCGTATTTTCATGCATGAGCCTTGTCTAAATCTAACGCAACCTTTCTGCCCTTTACACTTAAGTACTCTGTATAAAAATTATACACGCCTTAAAAAGTGTTTTCAGCTATTTTTTTCTTCAAAATGAATAGTTGGAACCTTTTTCTTGTCACAGAGATTTGTTTCGCATCCTCATATGCTCATACCATAAAATGCATTCCACTCAAACATGATTTAATGTAGCTGTCATGTCTAAAATACACTTGAAAGCTTATAACGTGGAACTAATTCGATCAAACCATGCTCAATTATTGTAAACAATATTGTACTTTTTGGTCGAGCACAAATATACAATAGATTACAAAGTTGCAAAAACTATTTCTCAGTCAGACATATTCTATATGTAGTGAAAGAGATGCGTGATAGTGGTTACTATACATAATATCTGTGAAATCATGAAGTAACCATCTCTTTGCATCATAAAAATTATAATACGCTGCAGACCAGAGAAAATATTTGTAAATTCACTCGAATCCATTAGACCAGGGTTGGTTAGGGTCAAAGTGTGTGAACATGACCATGTAAGTTATGCGTATTCAAATCACTGAATTATTTCCTGAAACGTCTGGTAATATTTGCAGACGCATTTTGTTGGCACTTCGCACACATGAAGTTAGAACGCTTTCCTAGGTGCAATAATTAAAGAGCACAAGTAAATTTGTTATGTGAAACGTTTATCTGCTCCCAAACTGCTGACTTTCTCTTTCACCACATTCCCGCTTAGAGGCAACGTGGCCTCCTTTTTCAACCTTTGCACTATCATCTACATCAAGCAGTTGAGTAACAGAACCGAGGGACTCGTAAATTCTTACGCATATATATAAAATGGTGTACTACTTCCTGGGTTGCCCTTCTTTGCTTATACCTATAAATTTCATACATTCATAACTTGAACATTTTGGCAACTTAACGAATGCATACGTCGTACTTTTTAGTGTTTGTGGAAGCAAGACAAGATGGCAACGAAAGAAAAGCTGTGGGAAGACATTAGGGAAATATCATAAGATGTGATACATTGAATGTGGCACAGTTATGTAGAAAGGTAAAAGATATATTGAAACTAAGGGAAATGAAAGAAAACTCTTACGAGAGCATCGTGGAATGAACTGCATGGAAGAGAGAAGGTCTGGTCTAGTATTAAGGAAAGGTAATTGCAAAATTTATATGCTAAAGGGGTGAGGTCGAATGGTTGGTTACTCGTTGTTTATTTACTTGTGTCTTGCAAGTTGTTTGTTTTCTTTTCTTTTTCACTTCCGCATTGTGTGTTTGGACGAAGCTTCCTATACAATACACAAGGGACGAACAATGAAACAAGGGAACTCGCAAGGGGCCAAGAGAGACAAATACACAAAAAAAGATAACCGGAATAAAGACATTAAAATTACCGAAACAACTTTTCGTGTTTACTTTTTTTTGACCAAGCTATGTATATAGACTTCGTTTTTCCATCATGCAGACCAAAGCAAAAAAAGCAACAGCTTTACCTTTTCCCTTCCTGAGCTAAAGCTAAATGGTAGGTAGAGGAAAGTGACACGCAAATTGTCTGAAACAAAGTACATAATGAGGGCATCGAAGTTGGTTGGCAGACTGCTTTACTGGAAACGTGCGTTCGTCATTTTTTTCTGAATCTCTGGCCTCGTGTCGTGAAGATCGTTGTGATGATAACGCTAACAAGGAGGAAAACAGACAGGAAGGATTATTGCTGGTAACCACAACCTGGTGGGCTTTCCCTGTCTTCACTCTACACGTACTGTGTTGGAAAAAAACCTGTCTTCCATATATTCACAGTTCTCAGGAAGTAGAAACAACAAACGTTACGCAACGCATAGGACACAATCTTAATGAATTTTAGCATACAATGTTGTGTAAACAAAGTGGGTAGAATACCAACTAAGTTGTTATATGTGCTCATTCAGGTGTTCTAGGAAAAGGCTATTAAGTTGTTGCAAAAATTTACCGTCTCGTTTACATAAACTGTTCTCTAGTTTAATCTTTGAATGGCTTCAGCTTCCTGTCTTGACATGGATACTTTTATTAATGTGTTTACGTTGAAAAGCTTATAATATAAGTATATAATGTATATTCATATGTCTTCACATGTCTACTTTCATGCACCAGCTGCCAACATTTGTGTTTTTGGTCCGCTTCCGGATTAATCGATTGTTAACTTTTTATGCTATTAAATGGTGCTGTGTTCTTATTCTATTATGTATGATGCTGTGCAGCTTCCTCATGTGAGTACAACCTGAAATTACAAAATGTATCAGGTGTACCAGCATATTTTTTATGAATTAGCACGAGCACTTCATCCTCATAAAAATGTTAGCGAGTCTAATAATTTATTTATAAATGTTTCACTGGAAATCTCATTATGCACTTAATAACTACCCATGTGACATGGATCTACTTTCGGTTTTTGGTCGGTAAATAATTTATATAACACAACCTTACTAACTATGTATGCGTAAAAAATTTGTGAGCTTGCAAACAAAATAAAGTATTAATTTGGAAAAAAATGAAAGCATTTTCGTTCTTTTTTCTCTTTCAATAATAACATAAATAAAATACAGTTGTGTTTTGGAACTGGCTCCATCAACTTTGTATCTCTTTCACAAATAAGCCGCGAAATGTGTTTTGTGCAAAAGTGAGAAAGTAGCAAGCCACTATGAATCGAGTGTATTGAGTGATTTATGAAGATATTAGTGGAGTCACGACATGAAAAATGTTTTCAAGTTAGGAAACAAGAAGGGTGAAATTCATGCCAGGCACATGGCTGCCAACAACCAAGAGAGTGTACCATATTATCATCATATCATACCTTTACCAAAACCTTATCGTTCTTATCGTTACACCACCACCACTACCACCCCATTCGCTAACTAACACAACAAAAACTCTGGCTGATTTCTACTTGCCGGTTAGCTATTCTTTGGAATTTGAGAATCTGTCACATGTTATAATAATAATAATATTCTATGCATTGTGCTCCTCTAGTTTTCTTTCCTATACACATATAGTAAGGCCCCACACAGGCATAATGTTCCCCTCTTTCATACCTAAACCAATATATATTTTTTCATGCTATAAAACTATATTCATAATATATACTACGTGTTGTAACAACAGGGAGTATGGAATGGCGCACGATTTTGTATTGTTATCTGTATCAGGTTAGCGTGAATGGTTTTGCGATGTGAGGAAAGGTGGTTTTGTTTGCTTATATTGGTGTTGGAATATAAAGAAAAAATAAACTTTGAATTTTGAGGCGGATAGATAATGTTTGGATGTTGGATACTTGTTTGGTGCTGTATCTACGGTGCAATAGTTTTGATACTTGAGTTGAATTTTAGGTCTGTCGCCTACAAGACTGTTAAGTTTTCGAGGAAATGCAATGATCACCCCGTTTGTATTTTATACTTATCAAACTAAAATGTCCTCCTACCTCTTCTTCTCTGCAAGCAAACAAAGTGCCACACTCTCTTCCTTGACATATCTTCCCAATCAACATCAACCCTTTCACTTCCTACCGCTTCCTTGTGTTGTGTTCAGTCTGTTATTAGTCACGACACTACTGCTGGTTGGAACCACATTGTATTTATGCATTAATAAGTTTGCTCTCTCTTTAGTATGCGCCAATTTAACCTCTTTTTGGAAACCTTCCAGTCGCAGTAATATAAGCATGGTAAAAGCAAAGAAGCGAGTCATACACTCTCATCTTTTGAATGAATTATGGTTAGGGTTGTTGTTGTGGATAATAGCGATGGTGGCGGCAGCAGAAAACAACTCGCTACGGAAAACCCGTTAGTGAAAACTTTAAAGCAGTATTTGGTATATGTAGTTCATATGAAACCATGAACCTTTTCGTGTCCCAATAAATAATGGTAATAAGTTGAAATACAAACGATAAACTCTTTGAATTTTGACTCATCCTATTAGGAAATGTGACACAACAGGGTTGCTGACACACAGACGCATTTATTTGCACAATGCACAGTTGTTCAAATGATGACAAAAAGCTGACAATGACGTTGTCAAAAATTTGAGAAAAGTTTAGCTATATTGTCAGAACAAACCTAGTTTTTAGTGTATTTATGGGGTTCCATTTCTAAATTACCAACTATACATACTTCGTTAGCAAGTATTCAGCCAAAAAGTGTTCTTTGTGCCTGCTGCACTCGGGAATTTTTCTGGAACTTTTTCCATCACAATTGTATACGAAGAAAGAAATTTCGATAATTTAGAATGAAACTTGTAAAATGAATTATATACATTCATACATATATTATGTATACTCAATAATTTGAAATTATCGAGGGGAAATAATGAACCAATTTCAATTCGCGTTATGAAGTAGGACGTGTTGGCAAACGTAATAAAAACTGTACAAAGTATATGTATGTTGGTGCAAGATTAGTCACCTTGTTCTTCCTGTTGTCTGCACCTCATTAAAATGACATAACGTCTGGAGTACTGCACATTATACCGGTGCTGTTATGGCATAACCCATAGTCATTATCGACATTGCTGGAGGGTGATTCGTTCGTAGCAGCATCGCAGTACTATCATTGGAAAGATAATGACAGAGTGATGATAACTGTTTGCATTGTAAATATGAACAGAAAAAATTGACAGTGTAGCACATGTGCTCTCCCTTCTCCCATACTACAAATTTATGTAAAGTTGTGACATTTCATTCCTCTAACTACTTCAATGGAAGAAACAAGAACCATCACTGTATTGTACCCAATGTCTTCATTATAACAAACTAGATACATACTCAACTGCGACAATGCATTATGTAAATTCTTCACCCTGCGTTTCCTCGTTATCACTTCTTCAGATTTCATCACTCCACTATAAATGAATTGTCTTGATACAAAAGCTCAAGCTCAATCAAGCGATGTTTGCCTTTGGCGCAACTAAAGCCATAAAAATATCGTGTTAACTCGTTGTAGCATTCCACGATCAAACTTATTTGAATAGTGAAATCTTTCACTATTTCAAGAATGAAAAGGTATGCATGGAACAAGAAGTATTGAAGTGATAGGTTATCTTTATGTTTAAGCTATCCTGTTTTTTGATGGTCTTTGATAAAAAAAGTCATTGATTTACTGAAAGCAATGATGAAACACTTTGTTGTGGTAAAAAGTTTCGTTCAACTTTCAACGAGAACGCCAGTTTATCTTCCTCACATTATTTATGCATCACATATTTACGCTTGGAAGTTTACCTGCAGCAGTGAAATCGTGACACGTGCTGGTAACCCTTCACAGTGGATTATTGATTAAGTCATCTTTTTCATCATCACATATCACATCATCACTTGCAGCAACTGCAGTGCAGTGTGACAATGTTTACTTCAAACTTTAAAGTGTGTTTAGGCTGAAGTTCCTTTTCTTCCCATTCATTTTACTTGTTATCCAGTTATCCACACTTCTTATGCCTTTAAGGTAAAAGTATCAGCTTACACTTCCGTAAACATGCAAGCAAGTATATATGCTTTACAAAAAGCTTTGATTAGAAGGGGAAGGGTATGAATCATTGCACCATGATTTTTGGTATCGTTACTTTGTAACATTTAATATACGACTCTGCTCAGTCAATAGATTCTTTCACTGGTGGCTTTAGAAAAAAGAAGAATTAACAGATTTTCTATCAAGTTTTATTGTCGGAGAAAGTTTAAATGTACGATACATTTTTTTGGAAAATAAGTTGCATTAGCAATTCAATGTCTTGAGGACCCTCAAGGGAGATTAAAAAGAACAAAAGGTTTTTTATTACAAAAAAATCCTGGGGGAGTCCTTTGGTAGTTGGAGGGTGGTGACACATCACATCATGTATAAATTGAGAGGCGATGAAACATGAAGCTCAACAAAAGCTCAAAAATGTTCTGTTTCTCGGCATTCAGCATTTGAAATTTTAATGGAAACGTACCATGCATATTTTTGCATGTGTAATGAGGAAGCAAACAAGATTTTTCTGAATTTCACTCATAGAAGAACTTCATTATCTCATTGAATTAAAGAAGCATGAGCATCATTGTTCAGATTCGAGACTGAGATTTTTTGAGTCAAGCTTCAAATGTTGTGTATTGTTTTGTGTGAACCTGCTATATAGTCAACTTGAGTACAAGAAAAAACAGACATCCAACCAAACATGTAATGAGATCTTCTTGCTTTCCCTTCAGGAAGAAATCTGCGTGCGGCAGTAGCTAGTTCGTGACATAAAGCAGCATTTTATTCTACTGATGTCTTTCACACATATGTACTTTTTTCCCGTTTCCCTTACTAACCCACCCAGCCAAGTGCTGGCTGTCAACTAAACAACACACTAGTAAAGTGAGTTGAGTCGTGAGCTGAAAGATTTCAGTAGCTTAAGATACGGCACGTAGATATCTGTATCATTACTACATACCACCGAAGGTACATATATAAAAATGCACGCAGTATGCATGCAAAATGTAGAGTTCGGAATCCAACAGGAATGTCAACTAGTGTGAGGAATGTGGCAAAAGATTTGTGCTGGGCGGGTTGATATATGCCAACACCACCGGTTCCAAATGATGATGACACTGATGATGATCCAGATTCTATAAGTAAGCACTTTGGAATTCATCTGTAGATTTACAAGACCTATGTCAAAATGTGTGCGGAGGAAGGAAGGTCCTTATGCTTATTTTCCTGTTACATCATGTCATACACTTATGAAGTTCATAAATTCACCGCAAAAGAATTTCTTTTTACTTTGTGTATACACTTTTGTTAATAATCCATACATACACCATGTGTAGCATGATCGTGTGGTGATCACTATGATCATAGTATGTGTATTATTATGCTTTCATCGTTTTGTACAAAAAGCAGCTATCCTCATCTCATTCCTCTCAATTCTCTTCACTTAAATTTGATTTTCTCTCTAGTGCTTTTTCAATCCCATTATCATCATTTGTCAGCTAGAGTGCATATTCGCCCAGTAGTTCAACTCAAGTGAATCCTAAAACTCACCACGTATCAAGCACATAGTCGACAAGATGTATCAAGGAAAGGAAGGAGACAGTAAAAACTGTTATTACATCTTGCTTTTCTTCTCTGGCTTGGCTGGATTGAATTATTCATCTTATGTTTAAACAGCTGGCACAGTTTCACTTTCGGTTTCTCTCTGGAATGATGTGTAATAATGATGACGAGAAGGGCGACCCGCTGCCACTCTTTTTTTCATGATGAGGCGGTGTAAAAGGAAAAAAGGAGTGAGATGTGATGTGAGGTGCAATGTAATGTACAGTACAGTATGCAATACTGACTGACAGAAGTACGACAACCTACAAAAATTTACATCCTCTTCACGACCACTATACATCATCATCAACTTGGGAAATGCCTACATTACTATTCGATCATTCCAACTTTTTTCAACGATTTGTTGCTTTTATTACTCCTTTATGTATGCTATTTATTGAAATTCCCCATACTTTTCACTTCAACGCTTGAATCGTAATCTTTCATTTTGATAATCACATCACATAATATTTCTCCCTTATTGATCGGCGAGCTACCATGAAATCAATTTACAAATGCTTTTCATAGTTATTTTTTGTGGTACTCCATGACATACTTTTGTATCTACAAGAAGTCTGATCTGAACATTCTAATTCTGAATCTGGGTACCCTAACCGCAACCAAAAAAATAGTTCTCTAGAAAGCGTATCTAGTTTGTTTATAGGATGTAGATCTTGTTGTGTGGATTATCGTGTATGCCAACATATTTAAAATATTCAGAGCGTTCCATATACTAAAAAATTCCTTTGAAAAAATGTATCTGTTGACTGTTGAACAAAAAGTATTTGAGAAGCTCGCCAAGCTTGTTGGCTTGTGTAAACTCCCATATTTTCAGTTTGTTCCTTGTCTGCAGCGTAACAACTATTTTAGACACAATGTTTTAATGAGTGAACAAATATTTGAGCAGTTACTGGTCTCGCAGTACCCTTCAATACGTGTCTTGTGTACATACGGCCTACTATGAGAGACAGAGAGGAGAAAGGCCAAAAGTAAGTGTTCAGAAACATGACACTATATTATTCCGTTTTTCTAGCAAGCAGCAGTTAAGAAACGGCTTTTGCTCATATTTGTTCATATGCAAGAGATGCACGCGTCCTTAATAATAACCGAAATGAGAGGACTTGGAAAAAAGAGGAACGCGGCAGAATGCAGTGTGGTATAGCCAAAATTGAAATGATTTCCTCTCTTGATGACTTGTGTTATTAGTGGCACAGGATTCCGGCTGGTTTCTATTTTTTCTCGTCTCTTCAATTTAACTATTACTTATTGTTATTACTTTACTACGGAACATGGCATAGCATAAAATATAAATGCACATGGACGAAAATCTTCCAGTCAACTGATAATAAGTTTTTTCGCTGCTTTGTATACTTGTACTCTTTTGCTTGTTTTGGTGGATTTTTTTTCTTTGGGAAAAATAATACTAAGGACGACACAAATAGAGATGAAGACTTTGTTATATAGGTTATTGTAGTGGTTAGCTGAGCAAACTTAAGCATTTGGTTTGCATTCATGAAGCGGAAAAAGCCGTAACAGCAGGAGCCAAACAATCTTTACGTCCATGGGGTAGTGGTGAGCGTGAACTGGTATAAATGATATTGGTGGCAGTATTTATGCATGGTTAACAATAACCCTATACGATAGTATAAAGAAATATTTCGAGTGAAGATGACTTCATGTACTACATACCCAAAACTCGGAAATAAAACTAAACCTTAAACGCTGTAAATAACTAGTGATACAGTTTGTGTATATGGTTTGTTATATGAGGCATTTTTTTTCCAGAGACAAACATATACACATTGAAAGCAAATCGTAAATATCCCAATCACAGCTACTTTTCTCAGTCACTTCATTTTTGTTATTTTTTGGAAGCAATTTGCAAATGAATGTACAATAATACGATAGATTATTTCGAACCTTGTTTGTTTTGTTTGTGGGATGTGCAGACGACCCAACACAATAGAAACTTTACTTTTTTTGGGTGTTTGTCCTGGACCAGCCGTTGCATTGTATTGCTCGCGTCTTCTGTACACATTCATCATTCTAATCTCTGCCGAACTAGTTTACTTAGGTGTTAATGGGGCACATTTTAGGTGATTAAATAGCTAGGCAAGTGTGCTACAGATAGTTTTTGTGGTTGAATGTATTTATTCAGGCCATTCAAGGAATACTGCAACAGGGCTGAACAAAAATCATTGTTTCCAAAAAAACATCGATTTGTTCAAATGTATCCAGGAAATCTCAAATGTTCCTCCGAGCTGTACAGTACAAGTTTTCAAGTAGAAAGTACATGAATCAATTAAGATTGAAATTTGTTTGAAATATTTATTTTGACGTATTTATGCTCTGCTCCACAAAGCATCTTTTTTACGTTCTCTTGACTTGTATTGAATTTTCGTTATATTTCTTGTTTAAAAAAATATTGCAAGGGTATAATAGTTTTCATGCCATGTGTTTTGACTCTTGGGGATGGATTTCTCAGTAGCCATATATTTCATGGCATTGTATAAGTGACAAAAATGAACGGCAAGAAAAACTACTCATATTATTATTCAATCATTTTGATGCCTCATCCTCCTATCCTCTCTCTCTTCCTCTCCTTTACTGAACAAAAGTATAATAGAAAATTGTGTGGTGTTGTTTGGATTGAGAAATTCTTTGGTTTGTAAAATTCCTTTTGTGGAAATTCATGGTGTTTAAAATCTACATTTAAAAGCCAATCTGTAGCGGAGTAAGAATAATAAAAGACGATGAATTGCATGGATGGCCTACTGAGCGGAAATCCATTATGTAAGATTACATATTGTACGAAAAGAAGATGAATCATGTAGCATAAAAAGGTAAACAGTAGCAGTCTCATCGTCTACATGGTCGACTTCTATCTACCATGTTTTAGATTACAACTACAACAAACTCGACCGACCAAAGTATATTTATTCAACAGAGAGGGATTCGTATTATGATACGATATTTTCTTAAATTTCCGTTTTCTCTCAGCTCTCCTTCGACGAGTGAACACCAACCATACTTTTTGGTATATTTATTGTCGTATTTTCCAACTTACCATTATCACTCTCTCATATTATCATTGTGTTATAATAGCTTTCAATGCTTTTCGTTGTCCGTTCTACTGGTTTTATGCATAATAGAAAGTTTTCTGTTCACTCACTTCTCTCCTTCTTCTCTACTAGTTTTGAATTTTTATATGCGTTTTCATTGAATTCCAGCAATACATGAATTCCATTTCCCTTATAAAGTATTTCTCCACCATATTTCAAATTGTTAAATGGTTGCATGACATACGAAAACTTTTTATACTGCACAACTACAAACTAACTACTAGTATTGGAACAATATTGGGAACTAACTGTACCGTAGCTTGGCTTGCAAGATAAGTCGCATTGCGTAATAATAAATGTATACACATCGTATCGTCGCGTCGTGGTCGATATGAAGGTAGCAATATGATATCAAATATAACAGCAATTTGAAGATGTGCAACTTTATGCACACATATTTATATACCTACCTAAAAACCTTTTTGTATAGATTACTTACGCACTGCTTTTATCTTACATTTTTGGCAATCGTGTAGTGAAACGCGTAGTTTTAATATGGGATCTTTATTGAAAGCTTGAAAAAGGGAAAATGCATAGAACCGTTTCTCTCTGCGTGTTTTCTAAAGTAAACTACTCTCTGCTAACAACGGGAAAAGTTATGTTATGGTCAAAGTATGAATCACTAATGGCTAAGTACATGATTTCATGTACATACGTGTATCAATTTTGTTAAAATGTGTGTATAACTTGAATGTGATTGCATTTCTCTCTTCGTGGTCCCCAAACGAGTAAACTTCTTTTTTTCCAATCGTGTGTACTCTTATGGCGATGAAAAAAATGTTTTTATTTTGTGTGCACCAGAGAGTTTAGGTTCAATATTATAGCTTTTTGCTCACTGACTGAATACTGCCGCGACGACTTGGCCATTATCATCATTCGAAAACTGTAACGTAACATTTTGTTCATACAGCTATGCTACTACTACACGTTTATGGGATGATATAAAGATTAAAAATTTATTACGCTGAACTATTCAACTTTTTTTGTGTTCCAACTACTTTTTCTTCGACCAAACACGTTTGTAGTTTTCTCTAGCAATACATTACAAACCACCATACCGCCGTGGTGTTAACTTTACGCATGGTTATCATGCAGAAACTTTTTTATTCGTACCAATGAAAGCGAAAATGGAAAAAGTTTTTATTCTCTCATTCATTTTTCTCCGGAATTTTTTTTCGTTCTCTTTTCAAAATGCATTAAATATCGCAGGGGACACTGGCACAAATTTTTGGAAGACATTTTCGCGTATAATTTTTCACGGTGACTGGTTCGATTTTGATGGCACTTTTTTCGTACGCTTATCATATAAATCCGAAATGGGCGTTTGGAATTTTGTTGGCAGATAATTATTCACAAACTTGGCTCTTATGATGAAGATATTTCATTTTTTAGAAGGTTTAACTATTTCATACAGCTCATTTACTGGAGGTATTCATCATCATCATATTGTCATTGATTTTATCCAGTTCCGGTCTGCGTACCATATGCGTGTAATTGATTTAAACTAGAAGATAAGATTGTCATTGTAATGGTGGAAAAATGAAGATTGATCATGGTTATAACAAAGAGCTTTTTTCTTTTCTTTTTTTGTGTTTAGGACTTTCAAAGGAGCTATACTATGTGACGGAAGGGGTACCAAACACGTATGCCCTCAACTTTGTCGTTCTTGTTCCTGCGACTGTCAACGCTCTGCATTTTACATGGAAAACTCTCGGACAAAAACCGGTACGTACAAATTGTATTCATGTTTTTTTTGCCCTTCAATCCCAATTATAATGCATTTTTACTCTAACTCACATTTAAAAAGGTAAAGTACATTACATGGAGTTGGGTTTTCTTTTCTGGGCTTCTCTTTTTTGCTTTTCAGTCTAATTAAATCAGAATCTTGTATTTCCTTTAACCACAAAAGTACCACAAGAAATGAATGCTCTTTTGTGGTTCTTTTTTTTGTGAAATGAAATTAGAAAGATGACACGAGAACAATTGAGCCACCACCACCAGTTCTGCCAAAAGTAGTTTTTAGGGTTATGTCAGGTTTTTAGGCGGTAACGCTGCAACGCGAGTGTTTCTGTATCCCTTTCTCAGGCAATGTGTAAATGTTGTGTTTACTGCCCTCATCACCCCTCCACCAAGATTCTATTGTAGGTTTTAATATATACTATTTGATTGAAGCTTTTGATAGTCATGAGCATCTGGAAGTGTGTACAAAGGAGACAGGACAAAAAATAATGAGAATTGTGCTTCTCTTGAATTTATATTACAATCCTTTCAATTTGAATTACGCTGGCTCAGTTGTTACATACCGAAAAAATGCGTACTCACAAACACACACGTAATATGCAACACTTGGTTACACAATGCGTGAAAGATAAACAGATTACAAAATTAGAAACACTATCCAGAAAATCTATTCAGGAGGGCTGGGTTGTTGTACAAACTTAGATTGCGATTGCATTCTCGTTTAACCACTACATACAATAGAAATATTGTATCCAGAAAACTCACATATGTGTATTGTGTTTGTGTTAGCATGTTCACACCTTGCGACGCAATTATCTTCTAACAGTAAAAAAGGATGAAGCATAATGCATAATATTTTTATATAAACTATAATATGATTATATAAGGCTATAAATGGGTTATGTGATAGGCTTGTATTAGGTTTCAACTTGTGCTGGCTGTCGGTGATTCACCGGCATAGAATAATAAGCTCTAATATTAACTTTTATGTGTCACATTTTTAAAACTGACAGAAAATGTGTGTACTGTGTGTGTACTCTGCTTCCTGAAATATTTTAGTAATGCGAAACCCATCCAGTGAAAATAAAGAGGACAGTGGGTGTTAGTGTAGATGCATTACATTGGACGAAAGCAAATAAAAGTTCATGAGTGTGATCGAAGAGTATAATAGCTGAGTGAGTTCCAATTAAAACGTACACCTCCACGTACGAAAAATTGGGATAGCAATTACTGTCGTATATAATTAAGTTTCAACTATATTGGTTGGGATCCTCATTTAATTACAGTACGTCTCACAAAGCAATTAGTCAGGTGTCTCGAATGTCCACTATTATCATCATTTCAAATTCAAAAGGCGAAAGGAGCATTTTTCAGTGACGGGTATTGTAACAAAGAGTTTAAAAAATATAGAGAATATAGAGAAAATGATTACATATATCTAACGATAATAATACCATGTTAGCTTTGCTTTGCGTATGTATTTAAAGTTAAAGGGTTTTATTTAGCTGTGTATGTCTGCATATGTACATATAACGGTCATGGAAAACTCAAAACCACTGAAAGCAGTCAATTTATATCCAACATGGTCTTGTTTAATTGCAACTGGTCTCTTTAAACTTTTTTTTGCCAAATCGTGTAACGAAACTCACGTTTACTCACCATTTCATTACAAAATGTGTTTTACAAACCAATATACTCGTAAAACGCAATAAACTTAAAGTGTATATTTACTTTTAAACCTGATGGTGTTAGATTTATTTAATGAAAGACAAGCTTGCATATAATCATCAAACATTATATGAAGTCCCAAATTGTATTAACATAAAATCAAAACAACGACTTTGATTCAATGACCAAAAATATGGGCAGGGTTGATGAAAATGTGAAACTGTAAGGCTTGGTTAAATGCTTTTTTGTGGGATTTTTCAAGTTAAGATATCTTAATACTTAGACATCACAATAACAGTTATAATAATCGTAACAATAATGAGTGTAATCATGAGGTTAAGGTTTAATTCTACATTCTTCATCGCTTCTCCCACTCCTTTTTAACTCTCTTCATTCGTCGTCGTGTGTACTGTTTTCATCTCTGCTGGATGAAATATTACTTTAAGTTTGGTGGAGAGTTTTTTAAAGCCTTGTTTAGGTTTTGATATATGGGTACAAGGAAAGAGTAGGGTTTCTCCTTGTCAAATATGGAATGAGAAATAGATTCTAAAAGGATATTCTTTTAATTTCGAAACCTGGTCATTTTGTACAAACGCAAAATTGTCTAATTTTAATAATTTCATCGCTTTCGTTCTATGAGTATTTTTAATGAATTGACTAATAATAAACAATACTACTATACGATTAATCTAAGCTTCTTACGCTCGGTGTTGGATGCCAGATATTTTAGAAGTCTGCCATCGATCCATCTTCATGATGAGTGAAAGAATTATCTTGAAAAAATTACTTCTAGCGACGTCGTAGTTATTTTACACTTTACTATTTAAAAAGTCGAAACATCGAAGAAAATTAGTAGTTACATCTATCAATCGATGAAGAAATAAAATTTTAATCAGTTCCATGAATAGTTAAATCTAGATTTATATTCAAGAATTGTTTTGAAAAAATACCTTAATATAATCTAATTTTAACATTCTAAATTCTAAAAATTAGACATTTTTGCATTCGACAAGAACACGGAGAACCTTCACCCAACACCAACAGTGTGAAGCTTTTAAAAATGTTTAGAAAAAAAGTTGAGCATTGCATTTTCATAGTTGCATCTTTATAAGAAATATGTATCGTGTGATATATTCCCATTAAACTTCGTAATGTATCTCCGGTTTTAAGACATTCATTATGCTCCAGCGAAAGAAAAGTATACACAAGCAATGAAGTTTTTAGTTTTGACTTGTTCAAGATTTGTTGCGTCTAGAGTAACACACGGTATTATGCGTAACGAAGATATTATGCAGTTGTTAACCCTTTTAATATGCATCTACATACATACGCCTGTCATGGACCGTAAAACAGTTTCTCACCACAAGAAAAAAATACGAAGAAAGGCTAATTTCTTTCGTCTTTGTAAGCAATGCACAAACGATAAAGTTATTAAAGCATAAATTTTTAATGTTATACCACTCAGTTTGAATTTAATTTCTATTTTTTAGATTTATGTCGATGTATATGTACCTGCGTTACGATTCTCTGCATTCAAACTATATTTAGAATGCTTATTTTAGTGCATTTTTTCATTACGCTCCCGATGCAATCAAAATAAAGAATTATTAACCACCACCCTACTGATTAAATACTCATATAACCTGATTGTACCAGCATCCGAAACTCTAAAAATTGACATTTTAAAGCAAAATGTGGTTATAAATGATGTTTGACAGTTACAATCATTCAACTCATGATTTTTCACGCCGTGTTTTCATAAAACTTGGCAACGCATCAAATTGCTGAGAATGTTTCATCGTATCAGACGTGTTACTAAACAATGTGATTTGCCCCTGGAGC
>JAQFXM010004925.1:0-16031 GCA_034693345.1 Entomobrya multifasciata
GAGATTAATTACCTGATTAATGAGTGAATAACCATGTAGATCTTTATCTGGCTCGAATACGCGGTATAATAACTACTATATTTTTATTTGGGTTCAGAGTGCGTTTATGAGTCTTCTATAATTTACTATGATCTTAATTCTACTAATGGAATTCTGCTATTCTTATTCTCTTCTGGTAATAAATTGAGCTTAATGACCCGTGCATCTCATTTCCCCAATTCCATGATACTATACACAGCTACTCATAACGTGCACTCATTCATATTGTTATTACCTTATGCAGCATAATGTAAATGTATGTACATATGTCTATAAAGTTTTTGTAGTGCCTATTTATTGAAAGAGGAAACTCTTGTTACATGATGCATGGCATAACGGAAAATAACACCCGGGTAAAACGGTCGCTTCTCTGGTCGCCTTTTTGAGATACACGAGTAATTTAATCCACCTGAATGAGTATAATAATCAGAGACATGAAATGCAATGTAATGCATAACGACGATGATATCATCTCGAAACTATTCAAAAAGGCTTTTGCACTAATATGGGGCAGTCTAAGAAAAAAAAGTTGGACAAAGACATTGACAAATGAACTTTTCAATCTCGATATTAAATGAAATTAATATGAAAGTTTAGTTTGTAATTTGTAATCCTCATGGCAAAATGAGATTGGAAATGAAAGTGTTCGTTAAACCAAGCTATTATTGTAAAGTGCATACACTTTATATTTTTTGTCTTGTTCTGAATTCTTTCTTACTTTCATTTTACCTTTACCCCAATCCCTGGACCACAAAATATCATTATCCCAAGTAAACTTGCAATTTTCTACCAAAAAATAAATCTGTACAATGTCGCTGCATGACCGTGTCTCCAAACTCACCGAAGCGTTTGGATAATTTAATATGCGTACGAAGTACGAACACATGCACATTATCTATTGCACGTCATAGTCATATAATATCGCAATTTTATGGTGACACCTTAGTCAACCCTTTCCTTATGTTGACTTGACGGCCAAGTCTAAAGTAAATTAGCGCAATTTTTCCAAGGCGACAGAATGGGGAAAGTGTGTGAAGTTTGCATTTAAGTTGTGATCCTTTTTTCTTCCTTTCCTTATGAACTATATTGTTTCCATGAGAATATGCATACATTTGTGGACATGAACCGTAAAGAAACAGGTCAGGATTTGTTTCACAAGTAATCTTTACAGATTATTACAATAATCCCAACTATTTTATTATACAATGAGGTATACAACATGTAGTGTAGTTTTTATCTTGAGAGAAAATGAAAAAACGGATGAAAGTGTGTTTGAGACAGAGTTTGTGCCCGGTGTTCACTCATTCAAGCCCTTGCCATTTGTCATTTGTCACAATTGGCCGAGATATTTTTTTCTCTACACTGTTGTAAAGCTTGAGTGTAAAAGTAAAAAGAATGGAAATGATAACAAGTTGGGAAAAAGAAAAGTTGGTTGTTTGGTGGGATAGAGTGCGAATAAAATGTTGTGATAAATGAGCCACAATAGGTATTTGCATAACATGTTACAAGTTGCCTACTTATTACTACACACAGAGAACCCAACAGAGAGAGACGATGTTATTTTTTATTATAAAGTCACCATTTCATTCATGATGGCACCACATTTGTAAAATAAAAATTACTTAATCTCCAAGAATTTATCACTTGGTTTAATCACCGACTTTACTGCTATGATAACAAAAGAAGAATGGGAATATATAAACAAAATGGAATGTTTTATGTGGTTGGTGTGTGGTTACCTATTAGGATTTGTCCTACATTAAAGCAGAGTAAAAGCATCGGGTCAGATTAAAATACTTTATTTGAAATTTGAAACTATTTTGCTCACCATTTTTTTTACTATTTTAGTTTTTTCTTTAAAAAAATCCAAACGATTGAATTCCCTGTTCTGTCCAACAGGATGAATTAATAGGGAAAATTTGTTAAAAATACATACATATTTCATAATCATAACCACACAAGCAAGAAACCATCAACCTTCAACCTTGAGATGGTTGTCAGTCGTCTGGGGGTGTAAAGCAAACATAGAGAAATATGCAAAAATGCGAGGCACACTCCTCTGACTCTACATCAAAGAATAACCGTAGCACTGATGATGAAAGGATTATTATTTGGTATGACAGACATGTGAAAAACGCTACTTTTTAGAGTTTACAAAATAGCAAAGTATTACTTTTTTTAAAAATATTCTAAAAACAAAAACTTAATTCATAAACTTAAGAGGTAACACTTTGAAGCTTTGTTCCTTTAAACTATCAAACTATTCATCCATTTAGCATGAAAGAAAGCGATTATTCTACATTCTAAATTCCTACTTTCCAGTACGGTGACATGGCAGTTACAGTGGCTATTAGACTAGACATTTTTTAAATAACGAGTGTGATTTTTGCACTTTTTTCCACATATTTTCCTGATAAATGTTTTAAGCTTCTTATTACTTTTTTTCTTTAAAAATCACCTCACAGCACAGTTCATCAAACGAAAGTAATATTGAAAAAGTGCTACTTCACATTCATGCTTGTTAGTTAGCCATTTCTCTAAACTAAAATGATGTCCTGAGTGAGTCACTCCATCTGACCCACTGATCTCTGTTGCTGCTGACTGAAACTGCTGTAATAAAAATAAAATACTTAAATATAAACAGCCTGAATACTAATTTAAAACCCTGCACATACACTTTCCACTACCATTTCACAACAGTATAATATTTACTGCTTTCTCTCTGCTTACAATATTTTTTAGGTAATAAATATCAAAACATGTCCATAATCATGCATCATTGCAGCAAAATATATCAGCATCTCAACACACACAGTCATCATGCCGTCGTAATATACAGGACTTTGGCCTCGGCTAATGTTAAGCTCAAGGAAGGATATTTGGAACACGAGACGAGGGAGTCAATAAAATAATTCTAAACAGTGTTTTTATTTCCTACTCTCTTTTTTCTTCCGCTGTCGTCTACCAATTTTTTTCTCCGGTGGTGATGCGACGTGCGACTATGAGGATTCCCATGTAAGAACTTTCAAAATGACAAATCATAAAGAAATTACAATTTAAACTTATGCTAATAATAGATAAGATGGATTTGTGCAAAAGCGTGTTGTTGCTCAATCCATCATCCTTGTATGTACGTAGTGCTGTTATGCAACGCGGAAAAAGGGTTGCACTCGATAATTCATGCAGAAACATCATCATCAGATCCACAGATAACCAAAAAATATATGTAGGCGGATGAATGTAAAATGTAAATGAATATGCCAATATTTTATCCATCTCAATAAAATGCCGCTTGCAGCTTCCTTGGCTTTCTCAATAGAGAGTAAAGGAATGTGGGACGACGACAGATGATTATGATTGATAATTATGTCACCGACGGTGATTATGGAAGTGGATACGACATGGGACCAAAATAAGGCAAAAACTGGTTGGATTTTAGAAGATTTTTTACTTTGCTCTATTTTCGGAACGTTCTTCATGCACTCTGTGATGTGAGGTGTAGAAGCAAAAGAATTTTATTTAACTCTTCTTGTTTTGTTCGTACATCATCTTTGTATTTGTTTGGTTTGATGTGCATGAAATAAGGTCTTCGTGTGGGTCGGGCTTTCACACAAAGTAATCTCTTTGGAATCTCAGAAAAACACAAAGAATGACATTTTATCTGTGGCTTGTGGCATACCTATACACTATACATTAGTTTAATTAGTTTTATATGTGCGGCCACGACACACACAAGAGGAATCGTCGACATCTTTAAAAAACCGGGGCATTGAGACTTCACCATGTGCTCGAAAATAAAGAAGTTCTAGACTTGACTTGTAAATGTAAATTGTAATGACGATGACGTAACCAAACAAAACAAAAACATGCAAGGTTGTTTGCTAAAGTAGAAGAGAGGAAGAAATCCAAAAATGTCAGCTATAAAACATCGCACCGGCAGGCGAATGCAATGATATTCCATAATGATCAAAGTTTCATAGTGCATTCCATTCCGATTGAATTCCTATGATGAATATTGAATGCAGTTTGAGTTTATTTCCTTCCGGTCACCGGTGTAAAATGCATGCATAATGGCAAAACAAAACGCTTCATCGATTTTTTGTAAATCCTTTTTCCATAGGTACCTAATTATATTTCTTTAATCTTCCTTCAAGTAAAGCCCTACATTGCATTGGCTCCAAAATGTTTACATGGAACATTTGCTATTTGATGTGCTGCTTTAATAATGCGTTTAACGCTATAATGTTAGTCCTCCTTCATAATTACCATGTGGTTTCCTCCTCATATCCTCTTATCTCATCGTGCCATTTTTTTCTAGTATGCATTTTCACCTACTTGCAATATTGAAGCTTTATATATCAACTTCGAAAATAGAATTTAGGACCTGAACTGGAATGCAAGAAAAAAAAATTATAACGTGTATCCTTCGGTAGTGATGATTAGATAGACTTGCTTTTTCTCTCAGAGTGTTTTTTGTGTGTGGCAAAGTGTGTGTAATTTGAATCAATTCAAATTGTTGCTATGATGATGGTATGTTTTAGTCATTTTATTTGCATGCCGTGACATGTAGACACACACATACATATAAAGATATAGTACATGCGATTGTCCTTATCATGATGATGATCAGTGTTTATTATGGCGAGGAGATGATGTGGTGTGGTGGTGTATGGTATGGTGTCCCGAATCAACCAACTCAGTCAGAAGAAAGAAACAAGTGAAAAATCTGCAGCAACTCACTCAATAGCTTCTCTTCTATTCTCATTCTGAAACTCACTTGTTTTTTAATCTCTTTAGAAAATCTAGAAATAGTCTTAGAGCCGCTCTCATAAAAGTTATTTTCACTATGCCTCATGTCTATGTCTATACATATGATTTGTATAGATATCTATGTAATTGTACTTTATATCTTTAAAATAGAAAATTTTGGCAAGACAAGAAAGCTTCTTTCCAATTGTACATAAATAATCATATAAATCTTGAAGCTAGTCTCTCTCACTCAACCTTAAAGAGCTTTTAAGCTGTTCTCACTTTACACATACATTTTTTTTCTCTTTGGAGAGAAAATACACAATATATTAAATGCGTATATATAAGCATCATCATATGTCCATACCATAGATCACACAAAAACCCATTAACTTCCTCCTGCGTTTTTCTCATTGAGAAAATTTTTTCCCATAAAATTGCAAACTTGTTGCTGTCATCGTAGTCCCTTGAGCGTGTGTTGTTTGCTATCGACTATAAACAACATGATAATCCTTTCTACCTACATAAATAACACATTACAACTTTTACCATGATTATTGCTTGTAGAGAATCGCAAGAAACCTTTCCAATCTATAGAAACCGTTATTTATGTGTAGGGTTATGTAAAGTAGGCATTTAAAGAGAAAAAACATTCACAAGTTGTCTGCGTCATATTTTTTTAATGGGGGAACGTAATCAATAATCAAAAAAGGGTTAAACTGCGTCTCAAACAAAGACAAGTGTGTTTACAGTGTTAAAACATGTAAGGCGTATCATCAGCAGACCTTCAAGTCAAATTGTCCATTAATTCGTACGATAAAATTACAAAATAAGATGCACTGACAAATTACAATCAAAGAAAATTATGATACTCAAATGCATTTTGACAAAATATATTTCGCAGTTATTCTTCAACATGATTTGATATACCTATTCATTCAATTTTTTTGACATGAAAGAACTTTTCTGTGTGTTCTGGAACTAAAATGACATCATTTTATTTACACCATTAGTCTTGTACTTTCCAATGGCGCCCATTCACTAATCCGGACAGACAAAACTAACCGTTTTCATAAACAGAGACTCATATTTTTTTCTGTAAACAACAAAATTTTGGTTTGGAGATAGAGACCACTGCTCTCGTACATCTCAACTGTCAAAAAAACTGTTTTGTAGGAGGCGGGGGGAAATGTAATACTGACAACTGGTTCAAAAGCTAGAAGGCTTTTTGTTTTGTTTTCGGTCAGAGGACAAAGTAATAATATTTAACGATTATTACATTGAGGAAACATGATCACGCATTGTATGTACACAGACCATGCAAAATAAACACAAGCCATTGTACTTGTTTCCATTAAATTCACAAAAATAGAATGAAGGGGTTAACCGATACGATAACCGATATTCAAAAAAAGAAAAGAAAAAAGAAACGATCATAATTTTGTAACCACAAACTCATAAAATTCATAACGGAACAAGTTTTCTGTGAATGTAAACTAAACACAAAATGTATAAATTTTTCCCAAAATCCCTGGCCATCTAAAATTGTGAAAAACATGTTTTGTCTTTGGCCTGTCTTTTTAGAATGTTTTCTTGGGGAAAGAGGCGTCTTTCTTTGTTGATTTCGATGAAAGTTTTATGATTTTGAAAGGAGCATGCCTTATTTATCACTTTCAAAAACAAAGTTATGGCTTTAGTATTCTAGACAATGAAATGTGTAAGCTTTTTTGTTTTTCTACTTTTTGATCAATCTGAAATTAATGAAAGGAAACGATATTGAAATTACCAAAGTTGAAAATAAAGCTGTCTTAAAATACAATGCGGAAAAGTTGGAGGGCAAAAATACAATGTACTACTTACAAATTTTCAGTAAAATTGCACAACAAATTAATTAAAAGGGAAACTGATGATTCTGATGTATAAAAAGATACTTTAAAAATGCACACAGTTGAAAGCAAAATTCACATGAAAACTGCATTTTCCCCGACATAATGTAACATATATTCTCAAGATCAAGTTAGTAGTAAAAATTATAAAGAATTTTATGATTCAATTTTTTAGGGAGAATTCACGAAAGGGAATTTGGAAAAAAGTCTTTGTTCTTAAAGTACTTTGCATCTCGTAAAAATTGCATTTTCTTTTTTTATTTAATTCTCAGCAGATCAGATCATCAAAGTGTTTGTGGAAGCACCCATTTTATTGTTTCACTAAATTAGTCACCCATTACCTCCAACTTTGATATGACTAAAACTGAATGCACAGTTAAGCCGATACGATATCCCATTTCACCTCTAGCTCAGTTCTCAACAAGGAGCAAAGTGTAAATGGAAGCAGTTCTTTCGTGGCAAACCGGCATTCCACCACCGCAACTGCAATACATATTACATCATGACGATGGCATAGCGTTTTTGCTAAAAGTGTTGATAATGTTGATACGATACAGAACCGTCAACACAGTTAAAAGCTAAAGCTTATCTTCTGAAGAAATCTGATATCAAGCTTATGTGACGATGATGACTATGACGATAACTACTTTACTTGTTGCTTCTTTTCCCTTGCATCTTGTATGGTATGCTTGATGACAGTGTGAGTAAGCCGGTGCATAAAATTTTTGAAACTCTTTATGCACAACACAGGGAAAGTTATGCCATACCATGATACCAACGTTGCGTTGTCGCCTCTCACCTCCCAAGAAGAAGACGCTAAGAAAAAAACAGGCATTTTGAATGGCTATATGCATAGTGATTGTATATAATATATTGGATTGGACCAGGACACGACACAAGACTATTACGGTATTCCTTGATGCTTTTTGCGTGGTCCGGTGGTTTGGTTTGGTTTAGAAATGATAGGAAGAGCACAAGTGTGCAAATGATCATAATAAATAGGTAGATATCATAGCAACTGAAAAAAATTATTTTCGGAGGTTAGTGATATTGTTGGACAAGAGCAGAGGCTGGGAGATATAAAAGGAAAGTTGTGGCCCAACGTCTTCACTATTAAGTCTCCAGCGTTCAGCGAAAGCACACAACTTTGCAACAGAGTCGCAAACCATATAAACGCTGCTTTAGCAGCAACTACCAAATACCATTTGATTATCCCTTTGAATTCTTACATCGCCCCGAAAGAATAAAATCTTCTGAAAATCTTCTCTTCGCATAATACCCAGTGACAGTTGAACAGTTCGTTGTTCAGTCCAAATCCAAATCCTTCAAGAAGCCAGCAAGACAACTGCCTTCATTCACCCCACTTCCAAATCAAAGAAATCTTTTCTTCTTCGTCAGTTCAAAAGCCAATCGTTCAGAAATGGTAAGTGCTTCAAAATACATTACACAACAATCTTTTGGTTATCTTAGCTCTTGTTGTCTAGACAATTTTGCTAATGAATCCTTTCATTTAATTTACTCTTTTCAGGAGAACAAGCTCAGACGTGAAGCTCGCCGATGTAAGTTTCATTAAATTCTTTAAAGTTTCAATTTAAAATATTAAATCGGTAGTACATTTTTTTAACAACTTTTTTCTTTCTTCTCTATCCAGTTCTTGAGAAGGCCATCATGAAGTACGATGGTGGCAGAACTGGAGCCATCACTCGTAAGCAAATGGCTGAAATCATTAAACTTTTGCTCAAGGAAGACCCTCAGCTTTTCAACCAGGACGAACTGGAAAATGTCATCAATAAATATAGCAAAGGTACAAACAAACAAAGAAAATCCGTTCAATGCATAAAAGGCCATTCACATTAACAAGAAATTATAATTAATTGTGTATTTATTTGTATTCCAGAGTCTTCCTTTATAGTGTTCCAGAAGAATCCCAACCCAGTTTTCGGACAAAAACCATACGAATTCGTCGTGGATCATGGTAAGCCAAACACCTTTCTCTCTCAACCCAGTTTTTTCTGCATTTAAATTACTTATATCCAAAAACAATACCTAAGTATACAAAACACATTTTTCTAGTAACCAACTTTTTCTCCCTTTAATACTCTTTGTCAGCTTGTAAATATTTACGAGCTTTTCACTTGTAAAAATTTTCCATAAAAAAAGTAGGGGGAAACGCAATAGCCAACTTTTTATGCATGATTTCATCATAAAATTGTTTATTTTCTTTCCAATTTTCAGAGGACGATAGATTGGACTTTTTGGCTGTACAAGATATCACGGTGCACTACATGCTGAAACAGGAGAAGAAGAACAACGACGCATTCCTTTCCAAACATCTTATTCGTCTGCACGACTTCCCCACACCATAAATTTAAACACCATCATCGCAGCAAGCCGCACAGAGAAGTACATAAAAAAAATCACACACACACACATACTACTATATTGACTATTTTAACAAATTGAGAAATTTTTACGAGCTGTGAGGAATATAAAAAATGCACGCGAATGAGTTAAAAAAGGGAAATAATCGTTTTTTTTTGTACCACGACGGCAACAAGTAGCTTCCAAGCTTTTTTTTGAATAATAATAGGAAACACACATAAATAGTTTACATTTTCTAGTCGCGTTTGGTATCCTAAGTAGTAGAGCAAATGACTCAACCAACCTGAACGCAGTTAGGCTAGGCTTTAAAAAAAAGGATAAAGCATTTCAAAAAAAAAGAAGATTTCATCGACTAATAATTAGATTCCTTCTTATCCTCAGCTTTATATTTTCTGCGTTGTAGGCAAAAAAAAACACTTTTTGATTTATAAAACTATTCTGAATCGATACTCATTACGTTTTTTTAAAAATAACTAACAATGTATTTTATAGGTATTTACTTATACAGCGCTGTTAAGTAATATACATATAAAAGTGTGCTTGAACTTGTAAGTGTTAGAAAAAATATAAGAGGATGAGAAGAAGAGAGAAGAAAAAATGTCAAGATAGATAAACCAGAGATTATTTCGTACCGATGCAAAAAAATATAGGACATGTTTAGTAGAGCCAAGAAAACAGATTAAAAAATATATATTCGATCCAAATTGGTTAGATGCCAGGAGACTAGGACTACGACAAGAAAAATACTACATACTAGAAAGTTTTCAGAGTAGAACAGAGATATAATATCTTTTGGAATGATGAGTTTTATCAATTTTTATTAGCACTCTGATATAAAAAATGTTATATAACAGTAGGATATAGAAATTAGATAAAAAGCAGATGTAAAGGAATTTCACAGTCAAAATCAAAATATCAAGTTCACACAATTTGACAAATGTTTAATGTGACAGAAAGGATATTATTACAACTGCATTTATATTGAATGTCATGGTTAGGAAATTGAATTTTCTTGGTGTCTATTTTAGGGAGCTATTATATCTACTAACCTTTTTTAAGACACTTTTAAAAGCAATTTTTGCATTTTTTTGAGTAATAAAAAAAGTGCAAAGGCTGCTGGAGTAAAAGTAATTAAAAAAAATTTGATAGGCTTTTTAGAAAACATTTGCATCTGGTATAAATGTGGGAAAACGATGTGATTTTAATGGAACCTGTTGTAAGAGAGTGCTTGAGCTGCTTTACTTACTAAGATTTTTTAGGATATAAGCTATTTACTTAACTGTTAATTTTTGTGTTGTTTTGTGTCGTCGTCTCTTGTTCGTCTATTTATATATTTTTCATATTGACAATTTAGTTTAAGTTGTTAAGTAAATGTTATAAAAAATTAAAAATTAATAAATGTTATCTTCGATTTACTACTGAATAAAAATTGTATTTTAATTGAAAAATCGCAAAAAAAACACTTTAAAGAATTTACATTTTATTTGCATGAAAAAACATAGCATGCCTAATTGTTATTGCAACTGCAAATTTTTATTTTCACGAGCTGTGCATGAGAAACTTTTCAGCACTGATGCTGTTTTCAGTAAGATGTAAATGAAGATCATGGTTCAACCTTGACGGATACAAATTGCTAGAAAATGTATATCCGATCCTAGCTTTATGATCATGTTGACATTACAAATGTCGTGTTTCATAAATGAAAATTTTCATTCCATCTCTATTGATATAAATTATTATGTTCTCCTGTCTCGATGAGGATGATGGGGAAAAGCGTAGCGTAACCCTTCTCACTTTCCGTTGTCAGCATTTTTCATTTTTAAAAGCTCTAACAACTATGTATACATACCACGTGAAAGGTTTACGCATCGGGCATGATTAAACTTTTCTGATATTTTTTTTGATATCCAACTAAATTAATCTTTATTTTCATTTCTCTAATAAACATGTTTGCTAGACATATGGTTTTTTAGATGGATTTTATAGATATAAAATTATGAAAGTGAATAATTATGGTATGCTTGTCTTAAGCAAAGTAAACAAAATAATCAGTAAAATTGGGAGGAGTCAGTAAACTTGTCGCCAATAGTATACTAAGCTAGTCAGCATATTTTTAGACTGGAATGTTTTGGAGTACACGGATGGTTAATCATTTCCACACTTCAGTGGAGTGGATATGTAGGGAAAAAAGTGCTTGAAAATTATATAATGACGGTTTGATATAAAAGTGAGACTTTTGTTTTGACGGCTCAAGTTTGTGATGAGGCACGGGTCTTTGTGACAGTTATGGATTATGGCAAATGTACATATTAAATGACAAGAAAGGTGGGCATTGAGTACCTCGTTTTTTTGAATTCTATCATTTTATTCTAGAAAAAAATAAATTCAATCTTAGAATTCGTATTTTTATCGCGTGCGTGGTGAAGAGGAAATAAAAAACAACATTCATAACAGCTGCATTTGATTTTACCTAAAAAATGCATAAAGAACATAAAACACCTCCTTATTTAATAACT
Source organism: Entomobrya multifasciata (assembly GCA_034693345.1). Taxonomy (NCBI): domain Eukaryota; kingdom Metazoa; phylum Arthropoda; class Collembola; order Entomobryomorpha; family Entomobryidae; genus Entomobrya; species Entomobrya multifasciata. The sequence continues at coordinate 11,573 of JAQFXM010004925.1, forward strand.
AGAGACGTAGAATGAAGAAAAAAACAGCTAAAAATATATTAAATGTACGTACGTACACAAAAATAATCATTTTATTCATTGGAGAGTCAAATTAAAAGTCGTGGGAAGTTGAGGGAATAGTGATGCAAATACATACACGACAAACTTTGGACAGAATTCATAATTTTTAGAAGAAAAAAAGATGAAAAGCGATATTAAAATTAGAACCGTGGTGGATTAAATCACTATTCAGCGATTAAAATTGGGATGATATATTACATAACATTTTTGTTGCCCAAATAAAGTGCGCAGAATGTTTCAATAGTGCAGCAGCTGGCATGCATAATAAATGAGATGCGAAAAACTATTTTCATGGGTAAAAATGGCGATCGGTAGATTTATTGAAAAACAAGTTGGTTGAAGAAGAATATTCAATTTGATGCAATTTATGGATACATGCATATGTGAGTTCTGTTTTTAATTTATTTAAATGCCAAAAAATAAGCCATTATAAAAATGCAGTAATATCATTGTCATTTGCAATTGCATTTCAGCGAAGGTTCGAAGAACCCTGAACAAGAAAGTTCAATTTGTAGTACATCATGTTGAAGGAATTAAAGTTGTTAGGAAATGATGCGAGGTCAAGATAAAATGTAGAAATGATGATGGAGAAGTGGATGGAGTGAGAGACTTTAATGGGCTTTCAAAAACAAAAGACATGTGCTTACAATTTCACGTACTTGTAAACGTGCAAGGATTTAACCTTGATTTTTGAAATCAAAGCTTTGTTCTTGACAGAAGTGGAAACAAAGTGAAGTGTCTCTCTTGAAGAGAGAGGGGAACGAGTCTCCTCTTTCGTGCAAAAAGTTATGAAAGAGGAGAGGAATTCCTTAGTAGCCCTATGATATTATAAAAAGAATTTATTGTTTCACCATCGCATACTTGTCATTCTGCGCTAGACGGGAAACACTGTTTCAAATTAGTGCGGATAATATGATCATTAAAATATATTATTTTAGGCAGGGCAGGGCAAGGAATCTGTGGCTCCGTGCGTGGTGGTGGAATGGTGGTGTTGCAGCCCTGTAATATTTTATTGGTGTGTAAAGCCATAGTGTAAGCGAAATAAATAGCGACCTTTGTATTACAAGAAAGAGATGGATTGTTTGGCTGGGAATCAGGAAGTATGCAATGATATCAAAGGGAAATGGTTCAGAGAAAAAAAATCAAGTTGCTATGCCAGACCAGAGAAGGGGGTATATCTTAAAACTGCAAATTCAATAGTTATAGTTTTTCAATAGGTATTTAAATGAAGAGAATGTGTTGCATCTGTGTTTAATAATGTTTGAAAGTCAAATAAACGGATCATTGTTCATTGGACTGTGAACTTGTGAACTAAACAGCCAAAAAACCAAGACACGCGATTGACAGGGAATTTAATGGTGGTTTCAATCAAAAGAGAAAAAAGATAGTTGCCAAGCACTTGATGATAAAGTTGTCTAAATATTTATTTCGGATTTAATTTTTTTTTCCATTTCAATTGTTAAATGTTTTTAAATTTGCGAGTCTCTTGGGAGATAGACGTGTGCGCAAATCAATTTGTATCTGTTGTTTCGTTGGCGATGTTGACTAATGCACTTTTGTGGCATTGGAGAAACATGAACGTGTAAAATAATCTGATCTTAATCGTGGCAAAATTATCACTCTCTTATCTAAAGAAGCTACATTTTGTTTGCACAGTTAATGGATTAACATGGATTATTCAATTTAAAGTTAACAAGGGAATAATTTATCAAAAATCAAGGATACATTCCGACACAGTGAAAAAGACATTCTTTATTATTTCACCTTAACTTATTCATTAGCGTCGATTGAAGCACAGATCGGTCGATCGCACAACCGTGCCATTTACTCTCAAAATACCCCATAATAATCGTCAATCTTACTGCATTCTCTAGTAGGAAAAATACACAAGCAGTTGCCAAACCTCCAATCATTACGACTGAGGCACCCTTCAAATGCTCCAATTTCAGTACATCACTGGAGTCATCATCATGCTTATATCGAAACGCATTAACTTCTCTTTGTTCATTCGCCGGCAACTGATTAACCCACTCATTCCTCGATTTCAACAAGTCATACTCATCTTTTCGTTTCCATACGTGGTTCAGTCCCATTTCTAAACAATTGTACAGAATCCATCTAAAGTTTTGTTCGCTGTCTGCAAACTTCTCCAGAACTATTCCTGGGGTGAATAAAAACGCAAAATCATTCGAGCTTCTAATAGGACTGTGTCCAAATTTGTCACTCAAGTTTCTATTGACAGTGTCCTCATGAGCACTTGTCCATGTAATGCATACCGACTTGTGTGTCAAAGTCCTCTGCAAACATTTTATCGGATCTGGTTCCTTAATCATTTTTAGAAAGGTGGTGTGTATAATACGACTTGGGGAGAGCTTGAAGGAGTTGTAAATAATATTGGGAAAGTAATGGAACTGGATTTCATAGTCGCTTGAAATCAGCTCTGAATACGTGTCCGGGGTGTCCCCCATCACTGGGAAAGTCATGAATCCTACCATTTTAGCTTTGTATGCTGTATTACCAACCAGAGAGAATAAGAGCCAGAATCCAATAACTGTTCGGATTGATTCTGGTAAGGTACTTGGTAGGTAATCTGATTGATCTAGGAATACCTCCCCAAAATATCGAGCTGCTGTGAAAGCAGTCCAGTTGCGGAAATTGTGACGATTGCAATTTTGACGATAGTAGTCATACTTGAAAAATAGATGCACACACAAAATTACTATGAATGTGGTTATCACCACTGCAAGCCAAAGTAACTTGCTGAATGACCAGAATATAGCTTGCCAAGTGAACACCTTTTTCGGTGGACCTATTGCAAACCGTATATATTCATACGTTACGGGTGAGCTCATTTCTACAACGGTATGGCGACTATAACCCATACTACAAAGCATGCAGAATGTGGCGTTTCCATAGTAAACGTCACCTACAGAACCAACCCATGTACCGTTAGGCAGTTGAGTGCCCGTGGAACCTTTTCCACTGGCTGGATATATTTCCGCAGTGAAATTTAAGTAAACTGTGAGGTGATTTAGGATTAGGACAGAGTTGAAAACTCCTCTTTTTCCATAAAATTTTCCTGTAATGGGATCCTTTTCGTATTGGAAATGGGCAAACATCTTGTCTGTAGCAGAGGCTTTGAGAGTGTATCCATAGTAATTCCTTTGAAAGTCTGGATATAAAGTCGCAATTGTAACGGTAGATGATAATGAGAGCGTAGTTTCCCTATTTGAGCAATGTAAGCAGAATTGTTTGAAACTTTGTTGAAGGGAATTTTCCAATGTCAGAAAGATTTTGTATTTCAATTTTTGAATTAAAGAGCATTTGTAAAGGGATTGTAGATGATCCTTGTTTGTCACAATTATGAACTTGTCCATGTTTTTAGCTGTGGCAGGGTCGAGAAGTGGTAAATGTAAATATTCATATAATAAATTCTCTTCAGTTTTGTCTTGTAATCCAAATGGAAGAAACAAGATCACAACTTGTGTCACTTCAAAAGTGGAAACACGAGGTCTTTTGATGAGCAAAGTTTTGGCTGATGCGTAGTTAAGGTTATTTACACCACCGGACTGTGATATAATTTCGGGCATGGTAAATAGCTGATTCAGATTGTCTTCCAAACTTATATTTTTATCGAAATTTGATAGTTGAAGTTCTCTGTAAACCAAGAGAATTTTCTGAGTTTGAAAAAAATTGCGAAGAAGTAATGAAATTTGCTGAATAAATGACGATGGCACAAAATGGGTTAATATACGATTGCTGACTGTGGTAGTGGATGATACGCTTTGTAGAGCAAATAAGGAAATTAATATGAGGGAAAGCATAAGGAAATGTTTCAGTTTGAACGTCATTGTGAAAGTGATGGTCCTTAATTTAAGTTTCACTGAGTTTTTGTTACTATTTTTTGTCTGCATTATTGAAAAAACACCGAAATCCACTAAAAACATTTCTGAACATAACCACAATGCTTGAGTTGTTTGAATATTTAGTGAGAATATTGTGGGATATCAAGTAAACCAAACGGTTGTTTAAATTTTGTTTAAATGCCATTCACTCATGGCACATTCCATAAAACATGAAATTTCCTCAACCATCGAATAATTTGACGTTATTGAAGGCATCGTACTTGTACTATTTGAATATTTCGGACTGCTGAAATATTTGGATATTTTTACCTTAAAAATGTGTAAACATCTAGAACTTTTAGAAATCGATGAAAATGAAATGACACATGAAGGAAAAGTAAGAATGAGGTAGTTTGTTCATCAAAGTGAAAACGAGCTTGAACGTTTTCCGAACGGTTTAAAACTTTTCATCCAACTAATGGAGGTATCAAGATATGGAGAGGACAAGCATGATAATTTGAAAGGAGGGATATGACTCCAATGTATTCCAAAAT
>JAQFXM010004926.1:0-16029 GCA_034693345.1 Entomobrya multifasciata
ACTGACAAATTCTCTGCATGGTCACCTGTGATTGTGTGATGTGATGATGATGGAGAAAGAACATCTCGACTCTTTGCATTGATCCTAGCATTCCTAGCATATAGCACCTATCTATCCTCGGCCAACTTTGCGTTTGGTTATATTCTAGCAAGCAGTTTAAATTGCAGTAAAAACTAAATATTGGCAAGTTTCTCCTCCCCCAAAAGAAACGTTTAATGAATATATTTATATTAGAACCAGGAAAGTACGGATGACATATAACATGGCATGATGAAAGCTAAAAAATGATTATCGCTTCTTGACTTTCGCAAGCCTATTTAATGACGAAATAAAAAAACTTTGGGATCATAACTATTATAACAAAATGAAATTTGAAATTTTATTGAGTTACTTGAACTCAAGAGAAAATGGAATTCAGAATTCTTAGCTTGTATACATTTGAGAAGTGCCATTCTCTTCGACTTAAGCTATATTGTATCAAGAAATATTAAATGAAGATTGAGATTATGCCGAACAAACATTCTGTAATACCATATCACAACAGTTAGAAATATATGTACACACAAACCATAACGGTACATAACTTTATAATTCATGTATACTAAATACTAACTATTATTATTACTAAACTACACTTCGTACAAGAGAAAATAAAATTAAACTGATACATCATTGGTGATAATATGATAATTTTAATGCATAACTTTTGCATTTTGAATGAAACAATGATTTTGGCTCCTAAGTACTTCTTATGGAGATTTACGAGCGCCCGTGACGATGCGACGATGCCGGGCATCTCAACGTATTTCAAACATCCATCAACTCGTCTTCATCTTCTTCTTCATTTTCTTCATTATTTCTCCCATCATCATCCTCCTCCTCTTCTTCCTGTTCTTCATCTTCTTCTACAGCTGGCGCAGGTTCAGATTTAGCTGTTTCAGCTCGTAAGACTGGAGGAGGAGGCAGCGGGGGTGGGGTAGCAGCTCTTTGAGAATTGACAGGACTCTGTCTTGGGGCCGATCCGGGACTTTGGCGAGGGTTATTTTGAACAGGACTTTGCCGAGGCACTGGAGGAGTCGTTACTGCGACAGGTCCAGGACTCTGGTGTGGTGTTGACGATGCTGAAGTACTGCTTTGAGGACTGGGAGGTGGGCTTTCATCTGGTTCCACATCTATACCTAAACCTGGCTCTGGCTTAATATCTGTACTCTGGAATAGGAATGTTCTTTCAGGTTCCGAGTGAGCATTATCGGGATCAGTTATAGGTGTGACGCTGTCATCGATTGTGAAGTAATTTTTAGTGGCTTCGTAAATCGTGTTTACTAAATCTTTCCTCAGTTCATTCGGGAAAAGCTCTGAAAGAAAATTAGTAATTCACATTCGATATAAGAATATGAAGTTAAATAGTAAAGTGAAAGTAATTTAGTAAAGTACAACATATTAATATTTTACCTCTGCCAAGTGGGGCCAAGTCTATAAGCATGTGTGACACATTAACATTGTCAGTGCCTCTCTTTTTTATGTAATCTATAAACTGATCTCTCATAAGCCAAGTCCAACCGTGCTGTGTTGTCTTGTGTCGAATGTGAGCCATCATTCTGTTAAAAATATATAAATAAACCGTTTACACATATGCATTCACATTTTCGAAAAAAATTGACATTGGTTAAATTTAACTTACAAATCCTTCTGTCCACTCTGAAGAAAAAGATCATGTATAAACTCCTTGCACTTATAGACTCCAAGCGGTGGCTGCTTCTCACTTCCGCTCATTTTTCTTTCTTTCTCGTTTTTCACCTGAAACATTAAAAAGAACACTTTAACTCAATAAGCAACAACAATATTCACTCTGTCTTGTCAGGGAACCATCAACCATCACAAGTAAATTGTTCCACCTTTCATCCCTTCAACACAAGCCTCAATTTCATTTTCGCGAAAGATTTTTAATTATGCAGTGCTCACCTGTGCTAATGGTTCTCACTTTTTCTTCCTGTCAAAGCCGTCTATAAATTGAATCTGTCAGAAAGAAACAACTACCGGATGGGAACAGTTAAGTAATTTCAACTGTCAAATTAGGTAAACAAGTTATAGACACAGTTGACAACTAGATCGGAGTGTGAGTAGTTTTCTCCTACAGTTCCCAACCAACAGCCAATGCAATTAGCGAACTTTCTCTTCACTAAAAACAATTTGCTGGTCGATAGTCGATGGACTGACTGATTGCTTACTGCTGTTAGCTTCCCATTCCCATTGTACATCCAGCCAAACCAACCTACACACTTTACATATCGCTGAGGCTGAACTAGGAAACCACAGAGAAGAGTCAATTGAGACGGTCTCTTGTGTTTTGCTATGAAAAGCGCATCTTCTAAAACGACAAGTCTTTGGTATTTCATTTCACCAAAGTTTGTTTTGTGCATAAACAGCATGGATTGAAACGTGCACATACACAAAAAGTGCACAGATACTTACATGTAAACGAAACCGTATGATTTTTGTACGTTCGACGACGTCAACAACGTTATGTAAGTACACATATGACACATGCTTTTCAACTTTTCATTCCATGAGGTGTTGTGAGTGATTGATGGAGAGTTTCCTAATGCATTGTTTGTTTAGTTAATTGGCAATTAAGATAGGTTAAAGAAGGGACTTCATTTCATACCTGTGGAGACAAAGGAAGCGTCGAAAATGTGAAGTTGCTGGAATTAAGACTATTTTGCAGTACTTTGTTCCAGAAAAGTGCATTGACTAATTGGTGCACTTCCAAGTAAAAGTGAGATTAAACTAGTTTACATTGAGATTAATTAGGTTAAACATTTAAATTGATAACTTAGTCATCGTAGTTAGTAGTTGTGGAGGGTGGCTGTGTTTGAGCGGTTTAGCAAAGGCTAGTGATTCCTGTCACTGTCAGTTAGGAATTCAATTAACTGTGCACTTAAATTTTATCAAGATGCGTTTGGTTACACCGGAGACGTTGTCTTCTATTCAGAAGTGTTCTTCACAGATAAGGAATATATGTATTCTTGCTCATGTGGATCATGGAAAGACAACTTTGGCAGACTCCCTTGTAGCCAGTAATGGGATCATTTCACAAAGACTTGCGGGGAAGCTGAGGTAATTTGCTAGTCATTTGTAAATAACATTCTAGCATATTCGCATAATATATTCGATTGATTGCTGTTTTCAACAATTATTTTTATTCTCCGGTTACAGGTATATGGACAGCCGAAAAGATGAACAAGAAAGAGGAATTACGATGAAAAGCAGTGCAATCACTTTGTACTATGCATTCAAGGAAAACGATGAGTATTTGATAAATCTGATTGATTCTCCGGGTCATGTAGATTTTTCTACTGAGGTGTCAACAGCAGTAAGGCTTTGCGATGGAGCTTTAATTGTGGTTGATGTTGTGGAGGGTGTTTGCGCTCAAACTATTGTAAGTAATCATTGCATGCAATCTTTTAAGTAACTATTTTGAATTTCTTGTCATCAATTGCATTCTTTATTACTTCTTTGGAATCTTTCAGGTGTCTTTGAGACAAGCATGGCAGGAAGAAATAAAGCCTTTACTGGTTCTTAATAAAATGGACAGGCTGATTTTGGAAATGAAACTAACTTCACTGGATGCTTATGTTCATTTAACACAACTGTTAGAAAAAATCAACGCTGTAATGGCAGAGATGTTGACTTCCCAAGTGATGCAAAAGGATCATCTTAAAGCAGCTAGAAGTCGAACTTCTTCGAAAGTGGAAGATTTGGATCCCAAACAAAATGACGATTCTCATGTTTATGATTGGAGCACTGGAATGGATGATATTGATGATTCAGAAATTTACTTTTCTCCTGAACATGGGAACGTAATATTTGGGAGTGCAATCGATGGTTGGGGCTTCAGGTTGGTTTAATATGAATATTAATTTTCACAACGAAGTACACAATTCATAGATGGGTGGCGAACGAATAATAGATTAATTTTCTAAATTGAATATTGTAGGGTTTCCGATTTCGCAAAATTGTTCTCCAAGAAAATCGGGGTGAAGGAAGAAGTTTTGACAAGAACTTTGTGGGGTGATTTTTATTTGAATTCCAAATTGAAGCGTATAATGAAAGGGGCTCAAGATAAAGCGAAGAAACCATTGTTTGTTCAGCTAGTACTAGAAAACATTTGGGCTATGTATGACACAGTTGTTGTACGAAAAGTAAGTAGAACACTACATCATTTTTTGGAAAAAATAGTGAAAGTTACTTACGTTTGAATTATATTGAAATATTTTACTGCTTTCTCTAGGACAAAATTGCTACAGAAAAAATGGTGACAACACTTAATTTGAATATTCATCCACGTGACCTGAAGCAAAATGATCCAAAACAGTTAATTTATAATGTCATGAGCAAATGGCTTCCTTTGTCGAGCAGCATATTGGGTATGTTCAGCTGAGTCGTCTACTAAATAAATTGCGAGTTAATGGTTTTGTACTTGCGTTTAACTGGTTATGCGATATTTGATTTTTACAGAGACTGTATGTGAAAGGCTTCCTAGTCCTCTGGAATTATCGGAATCGCGTGTAGAAAGACTTATGTTAACCCATAACCGAAAATTCAGTGCTCTTCCACAAGCCTCTCAGGGTCTGAAAGCAGCCTTCTTGAATTGTAGCTCCCAAAATGATGCACCGATAATCATTTTTGTTTCCAAAATGTTCGCGGTCGATGCGGACACGTTACCAGAAAACCGGCCCAAGCCTTTAACTCATGAAGAAATGGTTGCCCGACGTGAACAGGCAAGACAAAAGGTGGCGGAAAAGCTGGCAAAAGTAAACTTAAATGAAGAAGTGTCAAACCTTGGTTCAGAAGCTGGCGAAAATGAAGAAAAAGATGATAACGATAATTCCATCGTGAAAGGTTCAACGGAGAACGAAAACAAGCATAATTTTATTGCTTTTGCAAGAGTTTATAGTGGGACGATAAAAAGAAATAGTACAGTGTATGTTTTGGGACCTAAACATGATCCGCTGACAGTTATGGAAAAGGTACTAAAAACTCTTGAATCTGGAAATGTACATCGGCTTTATGCCAAATTCATTTCTTACTTCTTCTAACTCTCTGATGTGTAATTTATTTTGTTTGATTAGATTCAAAAAGGTGAAAACATTGTCGCTGCTGGATCCCTAAAGGAATTGGAAAGTGGAATGCATATAACAGAAGTTAAAATTAAATCTTTGTACATATTAATGGGAAGGGAACTGGAAGCAGTTGAAGAAGTACCTGCTGGAAATATTTTAGGTATAAAGCATAATTTGAACCAGGTGAATGATAGAATGATATCCAATTTGTAGTTATGCAATGCTAACATCTTTATTCTCCGTAATTTTGTCCACAGGCATAGGAGGTCTAGATGATCATGTACTGAGAACTGCTACGTTATCCTCAACAATATATTGTCCGACATTTATTGACTTGAATTTAATAGCAGACCCAATTCTCCGAGTTGCTGTTGAGCCGGCTCATACAGTCGACATGGATGCTCTTCTAACTGGTTTAAAATTGCTCAATCAAGCAGATCCGTGTGTACAAGTACTTATACAGGAAACGGGTGAACACGTTTTGGTGACTGCGGGAGAGGTACATTTGCAACGTTGTCTCGATGATCTAAGAGAAAGGTACGTAATTACGGGCATTTATCAGTGAATGCGATTTATGAACATTGTTATATGGAAAAGCTTTTAACCAAAAAATATTTATTATATTGCAGATTTGCAAACGTTGAAATCTCCGTGTCCAATCCAATAGTTCCATTTAGAGAGACAATAGTAGAGCCTCCAAAATTAGATATGGTCAACGAAATAATAGAAACCCAAAATGTAACACATACTGCCCCTGTGAATAACAATAAGCCCAGAGACAAGAGCGACGAAAATCCCACTATGAATGGTGTAATCGTACAGCAAACCGCTAATAAAAAGTCAACACTTAAAATCCACGCTAAAGCTCTTCCAAGCGAAGTAGTGCAGCTCCTAGAAAATTCTCAAGTGTTATTAAAAAGTTTAAAAGATTGTGAATCCTACTTTGAAGGAGACAAATCTAATTTAATTTCTGATACCTTACTTAGTGATTTCGAAACTTTCAAAATTAATTTGGAAAAAGCTTTTAATGATGCGAAGTGGGATTCCTCAATAGTAAAAAATATTTGGTCATTTGGACCCAAAAGATGTGGGCCAAATATATTGGTGAATGAAGTTGCTGGTTACAGTAAAGGAACAGTGTGGCCCTGTGATATTAAAGCCAAGGATAGCGATTACGATGATACTACAACCAGTAGTGATTCAAGGGAAAATTTTAACAGTAACTTTGTTAATGGATTTCAAATGGCTACAGCAGCGGGTCCTTTATGCGAAGAGCCTATGGTAGGAGTGTGTTATGTGGTTGAAGAATGGACGATGGATGTTGAAGATGATTCCGAAAATGTAAATCTTCCTTTTGGGCCGTATTCTGGCCAAATCATGTCTGCTGTCAAGGAAGGATGTCGAAAGGCATTCCAATGCCAGCCACAACGCTTGATGGTAGCAATGTACTCATGTAATATCCAAGTGAATAGCGAAGTTTTAGGTAAGTGTAAACAATGTGAATCATTATTGCTTCAGTATTTCAAATATTTAGTGTAAAACAGCTTACAATTTTTTCTTGCTTACCGTTTTGCTATCTATAACGATCTTTTACCTAAGTTGTATGAGCTAAAATATGTGAAGTTTCACATCGCCCCAAAACAAGAAACCAAATCATATAGTTATCTTCTACTGTAAAATCATATTTCCTGCGGCATAGCTTTATCATCTAAAGGTGAAAGGCTTCTAGCACAGTTTAATAAAATAATCTTAGCATGTGTAGTTCTAAAATATTTAAACAATTTTTAAGTGTGAAGTTATCCAGTGGTCTTTATGAACTTGCTAGAAAGATTGGTATAAAACACGATCCAATCCGTTAAAATAAATAGCTGGTATGCACAGTTTGGTATGTGTCGGCAATATGATAAAGCAAGATGGGCTGGGATGTGCAACGGTAAAGTAATGAAGTAACTTTTTATGTTTCATGTTACATTTAAAACTACATGAAGATAGTTAATTACTGATAAAGCCGGTTAAAAACTTTAATACCATTCATATGCTTCCTTCTGACTCATTGCCTTACATTTGAGCTTAAATTCGTAAAAAAATATCATGGTCAGAAACGACTTTTTTTGAAACTTACATAACATCAGTGTTGGTGTTATATATCATTACCCAAACTCAGCAAGAAAGGACAACAGCTTTTTATAATAACCAGTGACCTCTTGATTTTTTTCATTAAGTCTTTGCGTATACAATTAAAACTTTATTATTATCTTTTCCCCTCTAAAAATGTAATACAAAAAATTCAACGATGTAGTAACAACACGGTAGCTAGAAATGTACTTACTTTATCTTACTTTATACAAACAAAAAATTTACAATTTACAACATAGCTTACACAAAATAATGTGATAATAAAATAGTTACATTTTGAGATATCAATCTTCATTATTAGCAGACTACATACAAAATATCAATGCTACTACAACTTCACATTCAAAACAAACATAACATACACAGAAAAATACTTTGGCCAAAAACTTCATTACAAAAACCTTTGCTTTTGGTTTGATGTATTGTTTTTTTCTAAAAATTTGAAACAGCTAAAAGAGCTAACTATATCTTTCCATAACATATTGGCAAGCACACATCTCTAGTGGTCGTCAATTAATAATAAAAACTATTTTTTTCCGTTCCCGTTCGTTCTTCATCGTTCAATACTTTATGTCTTTTATATCAGTAAAAGTAGAAGAGCATTTTTTGATGATTCAGTGGAAAGATTTAATGAGAGATTGAGATTGGGAACCGGCTCTTGGTTCTGCAGCATTGCTGCATAAACTTTTGTGTTCATGGTATGATTTCCTTGTGTTCGTGGTGTCCTTAAACCGGTACCGGTAGTAGCAAGTAATGATAATATGATAGTACATATATAGTAGGTAAATAGTTTTTTCAGTAATACTGTTGTATAATATGGTCTGCCAGAAACATAACTTGGCATGTGTGTTGTAAGTAGATAAGTCTACAATGGGTCACTAGGAACACTGCTAAAAGTACTACTTACATGATAAGCGAAGTAAGATCTATTAAAAATCAAACTTTTAGTTTGGGGCATATAGGCACTGTGACCTATTGTTTTAAAAAAAGAAAATTTATCCAACGATAACAATTTATACTGCTTGATGATTTGATATTTGATTGAAGTGATGATTCTGATGATCTAGCAGGATCATTTTTATTAATGTGCCTGCCTACTTGTGAGTATATTCATGAGTCTTACAAAACAGACCGACCCGACTCGTGTGAAACGAGCCATGTTATACACACAAATGTTTTTTCTTGCAGCTTTTACCGTTATTTGCGATAAAAATTTTCTATGAAAAAGTCACTGTCGCATTAAAACAGTGCACTTACTTTTATATGGCTTCAGTTTTTTCTCTAGAATTAAGTGAGATTTTAAAAGGTAAATGATAATAAGAACGGATCAATCCTACGACGAAGACGCACTTTTCTCAACTTCTAGAAGTAGTGGTTTAAGTCGATGCCACGGGAAAGCTGGGTTTACTCCTCCTATGTCACAAAAGCAAATTACAGGCACACATGATTGATTGTATGGTAATTTCAATGTATAAACATTGATTTAAGCGTTATATAATCATTTTTACTTGAAGGATCATCCTTTGCACTTCGTGATGAAACACCCCAGGCGAAATCCCTTCCTCGGCGATTATTGGGACGAACGCATGTCATTCCATACACTCGTATCCCTGGGACTCTGGCATAAGCCGGTTGACTATGTGCAATTGGACCCTCTTCAAAATAGTTTTATAGACAATCATTAAAAAAATTAAGGAGAACAGTAGAAGCATGTCACACTGCCTCATTAAAATCGCATGCTTACACTCAAGCCAAGCGGATATGCATTACGCTGGCAAATGGAAATGTCGTAAAATTTCATGACTTTTATTGAATAACATATTATTTAATTATTAGGTATAACTGCAAAAGGGACCATTACGCAAGGATTAATTTATATAAATGACGTAGCAGTATTATTATAATAAAAAGCCTTTGAAACAATTAAGCATAAAAAATTGAATTACTTCTTTCGAATCTTACCTAAATATCCCGATGATGGGCATCTGCATATTACCAGATAATGCGCTTTGCCTGTACGACTGTTTTGTAGGGCTAAAATGGACCAATCTTTCGGGGCTCGGCATTCACGAACTTCATGGGTAGGTTCACATGTTTTTACCAGAGTAAGAACCTGCATCATAGTAGGTATATTGTGTAATGAATTGACAAGAAGAAACAGTTTTCAGTTTAAAATGGAGTAGGTGCCAGAATTTGTTATGTGGTGTGAGAGCCGTTTTTAAATCAGCACCACTAACACCACACCTTACTTGTGTTTGCTCTGCGAAAAAAATATGGTGCTCGGTCGTGGTGTAAGTAAAAATGTAGTAACAATGAAATGAAGAAATATTTCTCATATCATAATCTTTGTATCATTCCTTTAATCACATTTTCTAATTTACTATGACGGAGAAGAGGAGGAAAAGATCTCCTGTTATCACTTGCTACAAACTTGCGTGCATGTACTGAAATTAGCTTGAAGTAATCGCATTTCTAAGATTTAATCAGATACGTGAATGATGAATGATGCTACCTACTTTATAAATGAAGTAAGTACAAGTGCATGGTCAAGTTAACGAATCTTTTATTTGCATCAGAGCAGTATATTTATGGTTTGCACGAATTTGTAACTCAAATTTTGGCATGCTCTTTAAATCAATTATTTTCATTCGTCAAGATTTGTTTTCATACAGTTAGATAATTGATCGAATGAAGCTTTTTGTTACTACTGACCCAGACATACATTCATTTGGAACATTAAGATTTATGAGTTTAAAAATAGTTAAGCTCTGGGACCGGGGATTTCTGTGGATTGTGATTGTGACTATGTTGGTGGATTTTGGGGTGACTTGAGGCAAAGATAAAAAGTGAATTTAACTGTTTTGGGCGTTTATAGGAATGCAATGCGTAATGGCTAAGGGTAAATTAGTACTGTTTCTGAGTCTTTTCAATGAAAGCAATTTTATGGGAAAGTATGCTGCACCTGTTTATGCGAATATCCTTCACCTGTCATCCATGATGCACTAACTGAAGTATAGGTTGGTGTAACATTGCATTGTAATCAATCGGTGCAGTATTGTAACAAATTATTTTTTCCCGATACAACAAGTCTGCAACCACATGCATCTTCACTACCGTTTCAAAATTTTCAAATTAGTTGGCAGTGCAGTACCTATGCTTTGTTATTAAAATTTCGAAAATGAACAAAGCGAGCATGTTGGCAGCAATTATACCGGTGAATAAAATATTGTACGAAAAGATAAAGATTTTAAGACCGAATTCATGTAAAATTACAAAAAGCAATCGTTGTGGCCTGTGTGGTAAAAGAGGATGAGGAATCAGGAAGAATGCGAATGCACTTAATGGTCACAAAGATAAGACGTGCACGCTTTTAGAATATTGAATGGGATGTAATGCTTTGATACACTGGTCTCGTTTCACGGATGGAAGTTCAGTTTTGCGTCCGTCCTTCCTTACCCAATTCCTGACTAATGTCGATGCTCAATGTTTGAAACATGAGGAGTGCGGGTAAACGATAATCAAGATTGTATGATTTTTTTGCATAAAAATGTGCAGAATACTATGGACGAGTGCGCTATTTAAAAATGATTCAAGATTCAAAAAACTCCCTCAAATAGCAGTAAGATATACATATGTGGAGTACGTGTCTATAAAGTTTCATTTTGGAACATTCGCACATCAACATGCTCACTCACAGAATATCAATGTGTGAAATAATTACAGAGCTCCGCAAATTCCGAAAAGTGGCAGTATAACTTAATTTTGAATAAGATAATAGAAAGCAAAAAATATATAGCGCAATGGAGTTGTAAAGTATTGCGGTTTCATTTTCAGATCTTATTTCTGATAAATATTTTGCGAATAGGCAGTGATTACAAGTTTCGGATTTGTTGTAATTTTGCCTTATATGTCTGGTAACAATAAAAACCAGGTTTCTTCCTTGATATTTCCGTCCGGGCGTTCACCGCCTTCTTTTAGTTAGTACAAGATATCATAAAACTAGTACTTTTCCTTCTCGAATTATTGAATTCCCACCTCCTTCAACTCCTTCAAGAACTTAACTTTTAGCGGACAACCTTTACTATGATGAGAAAATAAAGATAAACTTGGAATGAGCATACAGAGAGAAACGAAAAGCTCTTGTGACAAAATTTAAACCTGAACCTACTTTTTAAATAATTTCTGTCACTCATCATATCATCATAATCAAAACAAGATGCTAGGTTATGTATACCACGCCACCACAATCATTTTTGGCAAAGAAAACTATTACAACACTCAATTATTCGAAAAGTATTGTTGTTCTGGTTGTTGTAGGACATATTACCGCACGTAAAAAGCCATGTCTTATGATGTGCCCGACACGACGTTTATATAGTGAAAATTCCATGTCGTGTTATTTCATTGAACTGAATGAAGATGAAGAGAAGCACATGCTTTATTATGTAGAATATAGGGTATGTTATTAATAAATTAAGCCATGTTTTTTCTTCCTTCATTTTTTAAGCCTTGCTTTAGTTTAGTATCATTACAGCTAGTAACTTTTTTTTATGACTAGCCATGGTTTTACTTTACCAAGAAGAAGGTGATCTATTATTTTCTTTTATCCATTCTTCTTGTTATGAAAGGATTCCACCAATGCGGAGAAGCAAAGAACGTAGTATTTCATTTTTAGAGTTGCCTGTTACCACATTTTATGACAAATTATATATGGTTGTTTTCTAGTAGTGACGGTATATGGTCGAAACTTCGTCACTGTCAGAGTCAGTGTCTTTTTGTAAAAGAAAAGTGCTTAAAAAGCGTTAAGTAGAACTATTGCACTGCAAATTTACCATCATAATAATATTTGTCATTGCACACTGCAGTGCACTCTTACTACTTTGTCTTGATTTTACAATCAAAATCAGTCAGTGGTACTTACAACGGCGGGTAAAGTAGGTTACGACAGTTTGAAGAAGCTACATCATCGCATTATCATCCCTAACTAGTGAGTAGTAGAAGAGTAGTTTAGTTTTGTTTGTCGGTAAATGTGCAACAATGCGGGTATCTTATGTTGGAGCTCTCTCCGCGAGTGAGCGTATGAAACGATGTGTAAAGAAATATAGAAGCGTAAGTATTTTAATTAGTTTAGTTTTTAAAGCTGGCTACTTGTTACACAATTTTAGCTGCATGAAAAATAACGATTTCTCTTGTATCGAGAACCGCCGTCACTCCTCTCACACATTCGGCATGTATTTGTTTTGTAAAAAAAATCAGTTTTCTCATTATATTGTATTTAAAGTGGGATTCGACTATGCTCTCATTCATTCGAAGCGCTTGAAATTAAACTTTTACGAAGATTTCTCTGTAACTTTCTATATGACATGTTTTACTTGCTTCACGTTGGAAAATATTTCATATCGGTTTCGTTTGTATTTAAGCATTGTAGAGTGTTTTTTCTATTTTAATGTTTTTCTTGACTTGAGAATGAAACGATAAAATATACGAACACCTTTTCCTATAAATGCTCTGTTATATTGAAATTCGATTTTTAATATCGTTTCGTTGTATACATCTCGGTCTGGTGGTCTGGTCTGGTTACCTGTCCTCATTGACATTGAAAGGCACCTCTACTAATTGATATTGCACGTAAAAATTATTTGTGCTTGCTGTGTTGATGAAGTGATGTTGATGATGACTTTCCGCATTTTGGATGCGAACTACGAAGATGCATTGCATTTTCGCAGTGCTACTGAACCATGAGCTATTCAACCATGCACTTAACTATTCTTCGGATTGTTACATTGATTCACAGCGTGTCGCATTTTACCTTCGCTTTTGAATGGATTTACTGTACGTAATAATAGTTCACTTTTTTATTTTTGTAACTTGTGTACTATCTAACCCTTTCTTCAAGCTTTCTTTCTAAAATCTGACACATGTTAAGTTTCTGACTTGGCTGTGCTCATTGTGATTGTTGCCGTTCGTTGATTTAAAAAAAGAAAAGCATTGACAGTGATCATCATGATATGCTACAGATATTCTACCCTTTTGGTACCATTTTGTTTTCTGACTCATTGTTTATTTATGCTTCATTGCCAACAGTAGAAAATTTTTATTGAGGTAGGAAGAACAAAAAGATCTGTGCCCTACACTTTAAATTTCTTACATCTCTTGTCTAATTGGTTATACTGCGTTCTATGAATTTTTCTGTTCCTTTTGTAGTTTTTAGCGCAACATTTCTTTTTGAATGTGTACAAGTGAAACAAATTGAGTATCTGGGTTAGCATAAGTGAGCTGTAAAATTTTTGTACATACGAATTGATTTAGATCATCATCAGCTAAAATCAGAATTACAAATTGCTGCCATCACAAAGACGCTTTTCAAAAGCATCCGCAAATTAACTTGAATTTCTAAAACTAGCAGAGACGGAGAGAGGGCAATTATTTTTCAGAATTTCAGGAATTTTCTTTTCGACAGAATCTGTTATTTGATAAATTATATGCCCAAACTCTGTCTGCTCACTTGCAAATTAAAAGATATGCTAATTGTTTTAATAACCGACATGATATCAACAATCAACATGATATGCATGTAAATATGTTTTCATATAATATGTTTAGTCAACTACTGATGAAAGCGGCCCTTAGAATTCCTACACCAAACAAAAGCAATCATGAATGAGCATTTGTTTTACCGACCATGATTCGAAGTGACGAGATGAGATATGAGATTAAAAGATTAAAATGTAAATTTTGGGATCTCCACCCGTTAATTTAGTATACATGCTTTCGCACTTTTGTACTCATCGGCACGCACCACAATAATACTAAAGTACTTCCTACAATCGGAAAATTATGCTGCAATCATAAGATCACGCACGCATCCTTTTACTTCCAATAAAAATTACTGCAACTTATATTGCACAATTACAGTTCAAGAGATGAACTTAAAATCAGATCAGAATCTTGGGGCAGATTTTTTTCGATGAAAACCAAATTTATAATATGTACAAAAGTTGCGTTACTCTGAATAATGTGAAACAAGTCACGACTAACCTGTTGAAATGCATTTTTCGGTCCAGTGACAAGAGGAATTGTGTGTCCATCATCGGTTCTTGTACTGACCGAACAAGGTCTCTGGAAATTTGGACAGGCGCATAAAGGCTGACTGTAATTCAACCTTAGGTACACGGCACTGCACACCTGTTATTGAATAAAAATAAAAATAAAATTAAGAAATTATAAATGTACATACATGTATGTATGTGACTTAGAGTGGTGTTAATCATCAGTAGTAATAACTTAAGTGTTCGCAATTATCATAACATTATGTTGAAAGTTTGTTTTCACTTGCTGTAGAGCATGTCGTATAAAAAGAGACTCCATAAAAAATGTGTATGTTCATAATATTATAATCCTCACAATAAAATTATTTGCCATGTGGAATTGTTTATATACTTATCGAAAGAATATTGTTGTATTACTTTTGTATCATTTTATGAAAAGAATAGCACATGTGGCTTTTGAAAAGATAACATCAGGATCTTGTTACGTTGAGTTAATTATTTATAAAAGCATGAGAATGTAATAGTCTGTTAAATAATTAAAGGGTTCAGTCATTCTCTTAACTGACTAAATTTCGTACAGGAAAAAATGCATCTTCTATACTCAACTCAACCATCAACAACATTTCGTACTTTGAATGAATTTTCAAGTGCATGCAACCGCGGAACTTCCTTTTTTTCATAAAAGCTCTTTGCGCATCGATTTAAAATTTTAAGGCACAGTAGTAAAAAAGAATCGCAAACACAATTTTTTGCTTGGAGCAA
This sequence comes from Entomobrya multifasciata, assembly GCA_034693345.1. Classification (NCBI taxonomy): domain Eukaryota; kingdom Metazoa; phylum Arthropoda; class Collembola; order Entomobryomorpha; family Entomobryidae; genus Entomobrya; species Entomobrya multifasciata. The sequence goes on from JAQFXM010004926.1 coordinate 15,071, forward strand.
AACACGAGAATATCTTCTCTGTGAAAATATTAAGATATCATACCTATTAGTGTTGTAAATTGTAAACCTTTGTATAAATTAAACAGTTATGCACTATAAGTCTTATGGTCGCATCATTATGATTAACACCTCAGTAAATTTGAGTAATGAGCGTTATGGCTTACGCTAAATTATATCTATACTTTTTTAAACAGGGAGAAATAATACCTACTATTCCGTGTAAGTAGGTACACATGTTGTGTGGTCAAGGCCTACCTACAGTTTGAAGACAATCACATTTAAATTACTACATCTACAAGTTATGTCGGCTGCTTTGTACATCAGTAATTCATACCATACCATCAACGAAGATCTGATAAAATTCAAGATGAAAGAATGATTAAGTAATATCAAACAATAATCGACCACTTGCCATTATCACCAATGATCTGTATACCTATAAACGCTAGTAAAATATCTATCTACTGACAAGTTTTTATAATGCATAATAGTTACATATGTATATGTATGCATGCATGCTTAAAGTTTTTTTTTATCTTTCGAAAAATACTTCATCTACCAAAAATTTAGCAAAAAATGGAACAAAGTTTTGAGCTAATGCTAATAATGCAAGTAGAGCTATGCATATTTACATTTACAAAATTATCGGAGTATTAAACTATTTGGTTTAATTAAGTTCTTTACAAATACAAAATAATAAAATATGAATTACCTGTTGAGTGGCACACTCTGGAAGAAGATACAAGTGTTGATTGTGTGGATAGTAGTGATATTTCGTCGGCTTTGAGTCATCTTGTATTGGCAGGTGGTGATTTTTGTCGGCAGCAACTGCGTTCGCCACAGCTAGCCAAGAATGCTGAAAGAAATTTACACAAAAATGAAATAACAAGTCATGTCAAGACATGAAGAAAAGACGAAGATGAAGCATGACATGTAATGTACAGACATGTGAAGACACG
>JAQFXM010004927.1:0-16025 GCA_034693345.1 Entomobrya multifasciata
CTTGTCGAAAAATAGTACAAGTCGAAATGTCGTTTGGCGAATTCGGTTTACTAGTCATAATTTGCATTTATGTCTTACTATGAATAATTTCATGTATTGTAATATTCTACTAATAACGGTTCGTCTAATAAATTTCGACAAGCACTGTTTCGGCTAGTATATTTCGACTAGTAAAATTTCGCCTAGTATTTTTCGGTTAGAGGTAACACTCCTAGTATCCCTTTTTATACAGACCCGCCCCCGCACTTTCGCCTATTAAAGTAACTCGATCAGGGTCACCATTGAAGTAGCGAATGTTTTGTTGAACCCATTGTAACGCCAGTACTTGATCCTTCATGCCCTAAATTTTGGAAATTTTTAAAAATAGTTTATAGAAAAATTTAGGCAATTTATGACTGTATACCTGGTTCCCTTGGACTACACCATCGCCAGTATTTAGAAAACCGAATGAATTAAGTCTGTAATTTATGGAAACCAAGACCACCTCTTCATCTAGAAAGTACTTGGGACCAAAAGTATGTGATTGGCCAAACATGAAGAGACCCCCATGAATGAAAAATATAACAGGGTATAAAGCATCTTTAGATTGTCTTGGTCGCGGTCGGAATCTGGGTCTAAAGTGTCGTCGACGAGGATATTCACTGGTCATGTTTGGAAGTTTTCTGGTGGCGACGTTTAAAAATAAACAATTTTCGCTGCCGGCGACCTGTCGTGTGATAAAGTTGATTTGGAGGCATTCGGAACCATATTTTGTGGCGTCACGTTCGCCCTCCCAGCCTTCATGTGGTTGAGGGGGCTAGTCAAGAATTTCTTTTGATAATTTTCTTAAGTTCTGGGACAATGCTTTCCATTTTGTTGACAAACTTACTTCATATCTCAAATCGTCTACGGGAGGCTTGGCATAGGGTATTCCACGAAACCAGTAAAAAGTTCTTCCCGATCGGGAAAACTCCTGACTGCCCTTCAATTTCCCCTGGGGTATTTCCACTGACACTGGATCCCTCCATTTTCCTCCTCCTGTTTCATGGGCAGGATTACGTAGCACAAGTTTTGCAACATAGCCAATGAATGGTCTGTGATAAATATAATAGTTGAGAGCAGAATAAATTAATATGATAGGAGGCACAAAAACCATTTTTATAGCAGAAAATTATGTACGTAGTGACTTTCATTTGTGGTATGAATTCCTATTTCTAAAGCAATGAATAAAATGGATCTGTTGCGTTGTCATAAAAAGTGTACCATATCTGGAATGTCGAATTTCCCATTTAACAATCACCAGAAACATTAGCATGTTGTGTAATGCATTGTTATGATGACAATGAAATAACATTAAATAATCTGCTTATTTTCGTGATTTCTTTCACTGTGTAAGTGTCATAATGATGATATCATTATTACGTTAAGTAATGCTATTGAAGAAATTTTCATGTGTAAATGGGAAATCGAATGCGGACTAGGAGAAGATTGTCAAGCTTAATGATCAATTTTTCTTGTTTACCGTCGCTATGCGATAATATCACTTATTTTAACATTGGTATTAAATGCTGAGGTACTTTCATGCATAAATGGAAACTAGACATAAAAAATGTGGTTTATGTTATGAAGATTTTATTCGACACGTCCTAAATTCAAATTTAGGCAAGATTAATCCATTGGTTGATTTTTTTTGTTTTATCAACTTATCTAAATTTGAAATATTTTTGTCTATATAACTCAAACTCTGTAAAGCATTTTGTACTTTAACCTTCTATTTCTTATATGATTATGCAAAATAATGGGAAATACATCTATTTGTACGGTTTTTTTCTCACAAATTTGAAAGGTTTTTCCTCTGGAAAATTAAGAGCATTGCAAAATCTCAGTTCGATTAAAAAGATCCAGGCAATTATTTTTAAAATACAGTCATTTACGTAGTTCCCTTGATCTTTTTCAAGTTTAATATCTTTAACCGATCCTTCTTACGCATGAGCAACAGTTATCAAATGATCATCAGTTCACAACGAAATTATATTAATTGTCCCGTGCCTCAATCCACGTTAACAAAAGGGTAGTAATACTCCCTACCATATTTCAAAAGACTCAAGTTAGGAACCAAGAATACTTTTTACGTCCAAGGATAGTCAAAAAACGAGTTCAAAGATTTACTCAAGCTCAAACATTAAGAAATACTACAACATAAATACTGATGCTGCATGTGAGGAAATAGCAATTTAGTGTATTCTGATCTTAAAACCAATATGAAAACTAACTTATAACTCTCAAAATTAAGAATCACGTCATTGTCGAACACAAATGATGGTATTAGGTCAGCAAAAGATGATTTGGAAAGAAAATTTGCAATTCATTTAGCAAACTTATGATAATTACTTATGACTATGATATGATGCTTAATGAAACTTCATGCGTACAAAACAAGGTCAAACTTTTTAAGTACTTCATTACAGGTTAGAAGCATAAACTGACGATAAAACCACTGGTTCACCCAGTTTGTTCACAGTTGGTCCTAGTCTGTTCTATAACCAAGATTTGTTGTCATTTTGTATTTTAATTTTTTCTGTTATATTATATTTTTAAATTGTCAAAATCAAAAAATAAACTAAGAACCCAATTTCATAGTTTATTTTCGAATTTGTGTGACAAATAGTTGTTGACTTGTGGTCACAATGAAAGGTAAAAAATGTATTTTTTAAATGATAATATTTGTTTGTTGTACATGTTTTTGTACAACTGTACTAAATTTAAATACATCATAATTTCTTAGGGCTAAAGGAGCAGGTATGGGTGACATCCGCTGTGACCGACGACGATGTGGAGAAAGCATTAATTCTTTGTTACTCTCTAAAGCGAGCTTATACAAGTCGTAAAATAGCTGTGGTCATCTCACAAAAACTTTCTTCGGTTATGAGGTAAGTATTCCCGTTTTTACTCAATCATGTTGATTTTTTTTTAATTCAAGATCAAGACATACACTTGACAAGTTATTATTTGCAGACAAGCCCTCAATCACGGATTCGATTTTGTTTTCCATCTTGATGAAGACCAAAATACGGCTCAATTAAAACTTGAGGATTTTGCCAAGCTGTATTCCCTTGTAGCTTTGAAATCCTTTGACAACTGTGTCTATGTATCTCCGTATATGCTGGCCTTGAAAAACTGTGATGACATTTTCTCCAAGGAAACTAACGGTCTTGTCATGATGGCAAACGATGAAAAGGCTTCTGTATTTTTGTTCAAACCGTCTATGGAGAACTACATGGCATTGGCAACTAAATTGATGACTTCTGAAATAAACGGTAAGTAATTTTTTGGTGTTTAAAATGACACTCATATCAATTTTTTCAAATGACATAAATAGTAGATAATTTAAACAGTTAAAAGCTCCAAAGCAAAAGCAAAGCAAAGCTACCTATGAATGTATTGATTGGTAATTAATGAATAAATACTAGTACATTCTTTGAAATGTTTGAAATGAAATGGATGTTTCAGGATTTGGGATTGGAACGTACCTAAAAAGATGGATAAAAAGCCAGTTCAAAAAGACTGAATTGCTTGATGGAAAATATAACAATGTTTTTCCGCGTGGGAAGACCATAGTTGAGTGAGTTTACAGAACAGCTCGTTCACTTTTAAACATTTAAATTAAATATTGGAAAACTGAAAGAAATCAATAAACTGCCATAAATAATTTTTTTTAAATGTATTCTTATTCGCAGTTTTGAACACAATATCTGTATGGCCAATTTGCTTGACTACCCTAAAATATCTGATATGGAAATGTTGAGAAACACTGGAATGCTGGGAAGTCTGGTTGCGATCCACTGGTCCAAAATTCGAGAGGATGATGTTTTACCATTGATCAAACAATCTAATCGAAACATCAACTGTGACCAACCACTTCAATACCGGAAGGAACCGATTGCAATCGTTGGAATGAGCTGTCGCTATCCAGAATCCAACAATCTTGAAGAATTTTGGAACTTACTTTTCCAAGGTCAAGATGGTACAAGCAGTCCTCCTCCATTTCGTTGGGTACGCGAACAATGCTGCAGATATACTGCAGAGGCAAGGAAAATGAATGCTGGATTTTTGAAGGCTCCAGTTGATGAATTTGACTCGAAATTCTTCGGTAACCAGTAATTAGGAAACAGAATTGATTTGAAACTGGAACTAAATACCAACTATATGTATATTTACAAGTTTTATGAAAATCTTGATTATGACAATTTAGGAATTTCCCCGAAAGAAGTTCTTTTCATGGATCCCCAGCATAGACTTCTACATGAACTCGTTTGGGAAGGATTGGAGGATGCATGTATTGACCCACATACACTGCGGGGCACAAACGGTTCGGTTTTTATGGGCTCTTGGATGAATGACTACAAAGATATTCTCGTACAATCGGGAAATTCAGAGTTCTATCGTGTTTACATGGGCAATTCAATTGGGGCGGCCACAGCTCGATTGTCGTTTCTCTTGGGACTGACTGGTCCCAGTATTGCGACAGAATCAGGATGCAGTTCGGCTATGGTAGCTGTTCATATGGCATGTCGCACTCTACAAAACGGGGAAACTAATCTTGCAGTTGCTGGTGGAGTGAATCTTCTACTTAATCCTTTTGATAAAGATAGTATGCCGATGGTGCTTTCCCCTGATGGTCACTGTAAAACATTCTCTGCGGACGCCAATGGGTTTGCGAGAGCAGAAGGATGTGGAGTGCTTGTATTGAAGCGTCTTTCCGATGCTCTGAAGGATGGCGACAACATTTGGGCCCTTATTAGAGGTAGCGCTGTAGCACAAGAGGGAGTTTCAAACAGTATGGGTACCCCAACAGTACATTGTGAATCCTTGGCGATGAAAGAAGCATTGAAGGACGCACGTGTTCGACCTGAGGAAGTGTCTTATGTTGAAGCTCATGGAACGGGGACCACTGTTGGGGATCCAATGGAGGTCGCTGCTATAGCCAAAGCTTATTATTCTCCAGAAAGAAAAACCCCATTGGTCATTGGCTCAGTAAAGACAAATGTGGGGCATACTGAATCATGCTCTGGAATTACAGGAATCATGAAAGTTGTACTTGGGATGCATCATGAAACCATTCCCGCACATCGAAATTTAACCAAGATTAATCCTTCGATTGATTTGGAAGCGATTCCAGCAGTAATTCCAATGGAATGCATGGAATGGAAGAAGACTGGAAAACCTAGGATTGCTGGAGTGAGTTCGTTTGGCATCACAGGAACAGATGCGCATGCGATTATAGAAGAGACACCAAAACTTCCACACAAAAAAGTTCTTGCTGTGGACGATAGTTCCGATCGTCCAGTTCATCTCATAACAATATCAGCGAAAACAGAAGAAGCATTGACAATCTTGTTAGACACGTATAGGGCCAAAATGGCGGAAGGGCATGAAAAGTTGTCTGATATCGCTTTCTCGTCAAATTGTGGAAGGGCCAACTTCCCATGCAGGGCAGCAATCATTGCAAAGACCAGAGATGAGGCTGTATCTTGTATTGATCAAGGAAAATATTTGAGAGAAGAAGTCAGCAATGAGCCTCCAGGAAAAATCTGTTTTTTGTTTACTGGTCAAGGATCTCAATACCCAGGAATGGCAAAACGGCTGTATGATTGTAGCCCTGTTTTTCAGATGCACTTTGACTACTGTGATAAAATTTTGGAAAAGAGCTACAATATCAATTTGAAAGAGGTCATTTGGACCTCAAATGCTGGCACTGGGGACGAAATAAATCGTACAATTTACAGCCAGACATCCATATTTTGTGTGGAATATGCACTACTTAAACTGTGGGAGTCGTGGGGAGTAAAACCGGACTTCGCACTGGGGCACAGCTTGGGCGAGTTTGCTGCTGCAGTCTGCGCTGGCATCATATCTGTGGAAGATGCAATCAAATTGGTCGCAGGAAGGAGTAAATTAATTGACGAGCTGCCTCGTGGGAAAATGCTCGTCATTCAAGCAGACTACAATAAAGTCCAAAACGAAATGAAGAATTTTTCTGGAGGCGATGTCAAGAAGCTACTTGACTACGCAGCAATAAATTCCAGTGAGCAAACTGTAGTTGCCGGAGATTCTGATATCGTATTGGAATTCTCAGAGTTCTGCACTGAAAGTAAACTGAAATGTATTATACTTGCTGCCACCCACGCATTTCATTCAAATCACATGGATCCCATGTTGGAAAAGTATAGAGCTATAGCAAACCAAACTTATGTGGTACAGGGTACAACATGCGAATATATTTCTGGAATGAGAGGTGATCTGGTTCCAACGAAAGAAGTTGATGCAGAATACTGTGTTCAGCATACAAGAGAGAAGGTCAACTTTTTAAATGCAAGTAAAAAAGCAGTGGAGCTTGGGTGTAAGATATTTATTGAAATCGGACCACAGCCAGTTCTATCCGCTCTCACAATGATAAACAATGATGCCAACTTGTTGTGTGTCCCGTCTTTGAAGCGGAGGGAGGACGACTGGGAAACCATTTTAAATTCAGCTGGTAGATTATATGTAAAAGGTAATGAAATCGACTGGGCAGGATTTGATCAGTTTTACAATCGACAAAAGGTTCGCCTTCCTCATTACCCATTTATCGGGAAAAGATTCTGGCCAGAGTTAGTGCAGGTTACCGGAAATGCAATTCATCCGCTTATCGGTTCAGTGCTGCCAAATGCTTCGTCAGTCAAAATATTCCAAAACGGAATAAATCTATCAACACATTCTTACATAAAAGATCATACTATTGGACAAACAGTAGTTTTTCCAGGAGCGGGGTATCTTGAGATGTGCCTTGCAGCTGGCCTAGCAACGGTTGAAGGTTCAACTGATTCTCTCAATAAACCCACCCGACCAATAAAGGTAGAAAATCTAATGATCAAGGCTCCTCTGGCACTTCCAGAAGAAAAAACTTGTCAACTTCAAACTGTCGTTGAGTTAAATAGACTAGGTGCAAATCAAAATGACTGGAATGACATGAACATTAAAATATTTCACCGCCAGGACACAGACATTTCGGAAAGTTGGCTTGAGCACGCCACAGCAACATTTTCACCACTTCCATCCGCGGAAGAACAAATAATACCTTTTGATGCCAACGTGTTCAAAGATACGTTATTGCAACCTTCGAGTAATGAAGAAATATCCCAAATTTACGACAAATTGTCATCTCTGGGATTGAAATTCGGTCCATTATTTCGCAGTCTGGAAAAGGTTTGGAAAAGTGAGGAAAATCGTACTTTAGTAGCCAAGGCCAAAGTTCCAGATAATACTGACGGGCAGTCAGGTCAATACATCATGCATCCAGTCACACTGGACGCAATGATTCAAGCAATAATGATGCTGAAACTCAATTCCAATGCAAAAGCTAAACTTTACGTTCCAATAAAAATCGGCAATTTTTTGTGGATGTCCAATCCATCCCTGGAATCATCAATTGATTTGTATATACACGTCTACGACAATACTTCCGGTGACTCTTTTATGTCAACAAATTCATGTTCTGCTTTGCTAGTGGATTCAAATGGTAAAGTTTTGGCCTTAATGACTCAAGTTGAGTTTATTGACACCACAGTCAAAGCAGTGGAAGCTGTTTTAGAACAACAGACATCCGCAATGCCAGATTTATGGGAAGAGTCATGGCGACCCAGTGTGGGACCTTCGCAGCATAGACATGACTTGTCTCTTTGTAGAAAGGAAAGGTTTTATGATAACAAGTTTTTGAATGACCTGGAAAAAGAATACAATGAACTCAAACCGCACCAGCACAAAGCTTTTACGAATTTGGATCGTTTGGTGTATTTGAACTTTCTCCATTGTCTGTACGACTGTGGGTGGGTGCCAACTTTAAATGCAATTTTCACCGAAGAATATTTAATAGAAATTTTAGGGATCCACAAAGAATTTACGAAAATGTTGAGCTATATCCTGCGAATACTTGAGGAGGAAGGAACTCTGGAAAATGTAGGATTAGCCACTTGGAAAATAATTGCCACCCCACCATCAGCCATAGAAATTCAAGAAGAGCTGTCGTTGCCAATTTACACAGTTGATTTAGTTAAAACATTTCAATCAACTTTATTGTTATCAGAGCTTGGTAGAAATTATTCGGGAGTATTTAAAGGAACACAATCAGTGCTCCCCATCATGTTTCCAGAAGATCCGGCAAAATCCAAGTGGCCTTCAGTTGCTGATTTCTACACAGATTATGGAAAGCTTGCTGGCATGACAAACATGTACATTGAGGTAGGACGAGCTGAATCGAATCATTGCAAAGGTCACATCTCTGGTCAACGAAATATTTTTAGAATTTTGGAAGTTGGTGCTGGAACGGGAATTTTTACCAATGCGTATTTGCAAGTACTGCATCAAAATGATGTAGAAGTGGAATACACATTTACGGACATTTCTCCAGCTTTCTTCCAAACTGCTGAGAAGACACTTCAGCCGTACTTGAAATCGATCACTTTTAAAAAGTTAAACATTGAGGAAGATCCAGTCAGTCAAGGTTTCATACCTAATTATTACGACCATATAATTGCCAGTGATGTTATTCATGCTACGAAAAATTTAAGTGAAACTTTAGGACATATAAGAACGCTACTAAGACCAAATGGGAAATTTGTAATGTGTGAGCAGACAAGAAAAAGTAGAATACTAACTTTTTTGTTTGGACTGTTGGAGGGATTCTGGCGTTTTGATGATCTTGACGTAAGACCGGATCATTGTACATTGTCTACTGAAAAATGGAAGGAGGTGTTGCATCTTTCTGGATTCAAAGTTTTGGAAGCTTTCCCATCAGTTAATAATTACCATTCATTGATTTACTCATTTAAAGCAGAAAATGAAGTACTAAATCATCCCAACAGCAAACTTTCCAACTTGAATGATTTTCAAAAGTATTGGATATTATTTCATCACGATGATAGCCCAACGTCCCAATTTTTACTACAACGAATTCCTGATGTAGCTAATCGAAATGTGATAGTTGTTCAACGTGGGGACAAGTTTCAAAGCCAGAAATCTGGAAATGGATGGATATTTGAAGTGAAACCAGATTCTGAGCCAGATTTTGTGCAATTGATGGATTCCATTGATCTTTACTGTGGTAAAAATGTCGAGGGTATTATTTATTCTTGGTCGTTGGACAAAACTTGTACAACTCAGGACTCAATTTTGCAGCCTTATTTCAACATGACCAAGTCGTTTATGAGTAAAAAACAGAGTGCATCTTCAAAAATCATTTGTCTTGTAAATGGAATCATGCCAATTGAAGGTAATGATTTCACTCATTTTCACTCCAGTACTCTTTGGGGATTCACTAAAGCTTTAAAAAATGAACGGAGTGATATTCAGAGCAAATGTATTGATATTGGAGGAAAGGATGACTTGAAAGGAGCTGAGGAAGTCTTTTATGAGTTGTGGAGTAATGACAAAGATACCCAAGTGGCATACCTTAATAACACTAAATACAAATTTAAGCTGCAGGCCATTAAACCAACTAATTCAGATTTGAAAATTCCCAACGGTTCAGACAGATTTAAACTTATTCTCCCGGAAACAAAATCTATTACAGATTTACAATTCGATACATTCGAACCTTTTTGTTTGCATGAAAACGAGGTTGAGGTACAAATCAAGGCATCAGCTCTGAATTTCCGGGATGTATTCAGCGTTCTGAAGCCCACTGAACAATTCAAAGATATTAATGCTGTTGGCTTTGATTTCGCTGGGATTGTCAAGCGAGTTGGCTCTCATGTATCCCAATGGTCTGTTGGAGATCGTGTCTTTGGGTTGAACATAAATGGGGATCCGTTACCTAGCCATGTAAAACTTGACGAAAAGGATTTACTGGCGGTGCCTGGTGATATTACCCTGAATGATGCTTGTACACTTCCGGCCGTTGTTGCCACAAGTTACCATTGCTTGATAGAGGTAGCCAAAATTACATCCGCGGATACTGTTTTAATTCATGCAGCTTCTGGAGGCGTTGGGCTGAGTGCCATCGAAATCTGCAAGAACGTTGGGGTCACCATCATTGCAACGGCTGGAAGCAAGCGAAAACGAAATTACTTGGGGTCTTTGGGCATCCAGCATGTCTTTCATTCAAGAAACACGGATTATAGTGATGAAATCCTCAAGATCACAAATGGTCGTGGTGTGGACGTTGTTCTAAATTCACTAACAAGTGAGGGGTTCAAGGAGGCAACGCTGAAAGCTTGCGCCAAGAATGCACGTTTTGTGGAAATGAGCAAGCTATCCATTTGGCAACCGGAAGAAGTAAAGCAATTAAGACCTGATGTACAGTACTCAATTGTCGACCTATCTTCGATGGATAAGCATGAAATTCGACGCCTTATGAGTGCTATTAATGATTTGGCCACTGCAAAATCTGTAACCCCTATTCCATACGTAAGATTTGATGCAGTTCATATAAGAAAAGCTCTTCAGTACCTCCAAAAAGCCAAACATATTGGTAAGGTGGTTTGTGTGATGCCGGAGTTTAAATTGGGAAGAAGTAAATCGGATGCTTACACTCCCATGTTTAGCGACAATGCTACATATCTTATTACTGGGGGACTTGGTGGTATTGGGTTTACGGTGTGTCAATGGATGATTGAAATGGGAGCCAAGCACATTATTTTAGCTGGAAGAAGTCTTCCGAGTGAAAAAATGATGAAGTCTATCAACAGTATGATGAACGAAAATGGGGTTAAAATTATACCGGTACAACTAGATGTCAGTAATTTGGAGGAATGTAGAGAGCTAATTCAGGTAAAGATTGGGAAAATTGGACTTCCGGCTCTCAAAGGTATTATGCACGCCGCTGGAACACTTCAAGATGGTCTGATTGAAAATCAAACTTGGAAAAAGCTATCGAGTACCTTTAAAACTAAAGTGATTGGTACAATGAACTTACACGAACTAACAAAAAACTTAAATCTCGAGCATTTTGTAATGTTCTCCTCGATGGCTGCCACAGTTGGATCCCCAGGCCAATGTAATCATGCAGCAGGAAATACGTTTGAGGACACATTCGCCCATTATCGGAATTCTATTGGATTACCAGCTACAACTATTAATTGGGGACAATGGGGTGAAGTGGGAATCGCTACTGAAGTAGATCTTCCTGGTGTAAAAGCCCTTTCCAATTTGCAAGGTGTGACTGGTCTTGAATTTGCCATGAAATCTCAACGCACACAAACTGGAATTTTCAACATTGAATCGTTTGTTCTTCTGAGCAAGCTTTGTCCTCAAATTTTACACATCTTGGATGAGCGTGTATGGAGAACTAAAGGAAAAGAGAATAGCACTGGAGACGTCCGCATGAAATCGGATGAGTTCTGGCAACAATATGACATGTTGGATTGTGCTGAAGCCAAGACAGAAATTATCAGTGAAAAGTTACGAATTATGCTGAGAAATATTCTGAAACTTGATGATGCAGATGTTATTGAAGAAAATGCTAGTTTCCAGGAAATGGGTGTGGATTCGCTGATGTTTGTTGAAATGAAAAATGCGATTCAGGCATTGTTTGGAAGCAGAATAACTGTAAATGTGAGTGCTGTAAAGGACTGTAATACAGTAAGCTTACTTGCCGATGCTCTGATCAAAATCATTGAGGGAGAAAGCATGGAAGAGGAAAAACTTCCAAGTGCTGATGAAGTGTCAGCTCTTATAAAAGAGGATTGTCAACTCCCTGAGCATATCGCAGCCAAACCTGATCAACTAAAGGTTAGCATCAAAGATGTCTCCAAAATTCTTATGACTGGTTGTTCAGGAACACTTGGTCCTTATATTCTGAAGGAACTTTCAAATACTCCACAAGTAACAGAAATTATTTGTCTTATGCGACCAAGTAAGACTTTCTCAGGAAAGGAACGTCTAAAGAAATTACTCCAAGATCGAGACTTAATTTCCCTGGTTGACATGAGCAAGGTTCGCTGTGTGGATGGTAATGTTGCTTTATCTAACATTGGAATGGAGACACATGACTGGGAAGAATTAAGTAACAGTGTAGATGGGATATTTCATTGTGCTGCTAGCGTGCAACATATGGAGCACTACCGGAAACGCAATTCAGATAAAGACATGCGAGCCGTTAATGTGAAAGGCACAAAAAATATTTTAGAATTCGCTTGTTCGGGAAGTAAACTAAAGCATGTGTTCTGTGCTTCTAGTCTTCTAGCTGTTGCGACTGTGGGTGAAGACGGTCGGTTTTGTGAAGACTGGCCTAATGTCAATGATTTTGATGGAGTAACAACGATAGCATACCCAATTACTAAATTTGTTGGAGATATGCTACTGAAACAAGCTATTTTAGAACGGGGAATTCCTGGAAAAGTGTTTAGGTTCCCGTTAATCGTAGGTGATTCACAAACTGGGCGATTTGTACTAGATCAAAATCATGCCATGCTTCGATACATGTTTATATTGCAACAAGGAATGATGCCTAGTAATCCATTACCATTGATCATGCTTCCCGTGGATATTTGTGCGTGGGCGTCAGTAAAGATATTTTTTGATCCGAAAGCTCCAGATGATATATTTAATGTCTCTAACATTACTCCTGCCCCAGAACAAGAGTTTGTCTCAGTCGCGGAAAAGTTAGGATATAAAGTTGATGTAGTGGAATTCAGTGAATTTAGTGAGAAAATTAGAGAGTCAACTCCAGACGACTCCCCATTTGCAATATTTAAGGATTTTTATCAAAACGATGAAGATATATTATCGCTTTACAACACATTACCATCATTAAAACAGTATATTTTGGGTGGAGGCTCTGACAAAAATTTCCTGGTTAGCAAGAAAATTGCTGCTCTATTACCAGAATTTTATAATAATATTGGTTCGTGTATGGATCATGTATACCGTGATATGCTATTCGCTAAAAGTCAAGGATGGTTCGCTAAATTTAACCTGTGATCTTAAAAATAAAAGCGGTGAAAATAGATTTGTGTTCAAAATTAAGTAGTTTATTTAAAAAAAAATGAAGGTGTCTTTGCGTAACGATAACGAAAATGGTGCGATTCTATTTAATTAGTCCACAATAAGCTGTTAATTATTAAAAGATTTGAAAAGTAGAAGACGAAATTGCTTATGAGATATGTTCAATAAAACGAATTCTGTTTATAACAAATTAATAACAAAATCACCATACTTTGTATCATTTCATGATTAGATAATTAATTGGCACATTTTGCGAATACATACAATGTACTGTATGTAATTGAATTACGATTAAAGTTGCATAAACCTCACTGATTAATTGATTATTACCAAGCATGTTTCGTTACCGTTATTCATCTTTGAACTCAGTACGAGATGCTGACATGGTGATCTATGATCTATTATGCACTTTGCTTTTAACTTGTAATTGTAACATGAAATAGGTATGCCGATTCTGGTTCATCTCAAATATTTTTTTTAAAAATTCTTAAGCATTGACAAAGATATTGGTACTAAATGAAAAGTTAACTTAATGCAATGAGAATGTAAGATCGATCTTTCGAAATTGTTTTGAAAACCTGATATACATAGTTTTGAAGTATGAGTGGATAAAAGATATTAAATTACTGCTCATAAAATGTTATAGATTTTAGTGCATCTTTTTCGATGACATTACCAGTTGAAGTTCAAGTATGCCAACTATTTTAATGCTTCTCTGCTCAGGTGACTAATAATTACTACTATTTTCTAGACGTTTTTATTCTGAATAAGTGGTTGTCCTTCGTCATCTCTCTTTACATATTCACTGAGATTTAATTATGGTTTCTTAAAGAACTATAGATAAAGGAACTATAGAACTATAGATGTTTGAGTAATGTCTTGGTAAAATTATTTTGAGCAGGAAATTTTTTACCTGACACCTGATACATGTAATTATTTTAAATTTTAAATCAGATAATATTATTTTATGCAGGTGTCTGCTTTCGGGTTTTCGAACAAGAATTTACAAAAAATCTAAAAGTTACGATCTCGGAACAAAGTACTGCTGTGTTGCCATTTAGTAAAATACAAACACAAACCTGTTTAGCTAATAATATAATTACCAGAAACCAAGTTTGAATTAGATTTTTGTATTCTTTGTCTGAAGTTAAATGTTATAAAATGCACCAAAATTTGCAATACTTGGAAACTGCTACTCCTAATAGCTTCAGGAGAATAAAGTGAATGTTCCTAACAAACCTATCTGCTATATACATGGACTTGGAGATATCGCGAAAAGCTCCGTCATGCTTTGTCAAACTTGCCACGCAACGAAGTTTGATACAGCTTGATAAGCCGTTTGAAAAGTTGAATGGGGAAAATATTTGTCAGACCACATTAGAAACCAAGGTTAATTTTACAATTGTTTGGAGAAATACATTACACATTTTTATATCAAACTATCCGTCAAGTCTCAGGGGGTAGCTTGATAAAATTTAAAAAATTGATAAGCTGTTCGTAGGTGTTTTTAGGATAATACTATGTGTGAAAAAACTTGCGTGAAAAAGCTCGAAGGTTTATAGTCATCATATGGTAACCCTGTATAATTTCTCGTATAATGTGAAAACGCGTTTCTACAGCATAGTCGTAAAAACGAGAGTGTATAGCCATGTTAAAAGATTTTTAATTTTAGAATTTTATTGGTTAACCGAAATGTTATTGCCGAAAAGTAATGAAATTGGAACAATGTGAACCTTAATACAAGAAAATTAAAATAATGAATCGGTTGAATGCATACAAGTATTTTTGGAATTAAATTGTAATTCAAAACGTAATTTCGAAGATAAACTCATATCAAATATAAAAGATGTAAGATTTTAAGAGATAGGCTTATTGTGCATTACAGTGCAGTTGCTTTCGTCACGTAATATATATGTCAAATAATTATGACAAAACTAGTGACAAATAAAATTTAGCATTGTAAGAAATGCCACGCTTATGCAAGTTATTCTGAAACTTGACTTTATGGTTTTATGGTGTGCAAATAAGGTCAACCTATTTTCTGGCCGTCTAAAAACGAAATAGTTTTCTTGTTTTGTTGAATTTCCGTTGAAATTTACTTTAATTTTAAGTACAATGTGCTTTGCATTAAAATTTCCATATTCCCTTTTTAAACCATCTTTACTCAATACAATATGCCATAACTGAGCCCTTCTCGATCTGAACAATGCAATAAGAGTAGACAGAAAAAACACCTTCATTCTATAAAACTTTTCATCATACTTATCTTGAATTTTTGCCCATCCTTTCACAAAATTTTCTCGCCATGCGGTAATCGTTTTATCAAAATCTCAAAACTTTCTTATTTTGGGCACTGGGGAAGCTTGAATCGTTGAAAACTCGCATTTTCCCATTTAAATACATGTATTTTGGACTTTTAATGGTCTAACTGGCATAATTTTTTTGTAGTTGATTAATTCGGCTAATTCTTTTTGCGTTTGAAAGACCAATTAGGGAACATTATGGGTGCTAGTGATTGAAAAATTGCACTCATACATGCTAACTATGCTCAATGATTGCTTGATGTTATAATTTTGGTTTTGGTCTAAAGAAGTGTGCACTTTTTCCATAGCAGTTGACCGAATCCTTCCATATTTGGGGTGGATATTACCTACTATAGTAGCACATGATGCATGGTCAATAAGACGTACTGGGTAGAAGAAATCGTAAAATATTCAAACGAAAATGGGTGATTTTATAATTTTTGAACAGAGCTTAAATGCATCCTGTTGCGTCATCGTATTCTAAATCAGTTTAATCTGTGAAGGAATGCAATTCGTCAAACCACAACTCAAATATTTCGTTATCAAAAAGGTATGTTCTCTTGGAATACATACATATTACATGAAACAAAGACATCAAACACTCTATCTCTTTGTGAATGGATAACATTTTTGGTTATTGTTACTGGAGCTACACAATCATTGATCTTCAGTAAAGAATCTTGAGAAAAAGGATAATAGCAGATTAAAGTATATTATTACATTGAATTTAATGATGAAAATGTCTAGAACTGGAAATAATAG